>JADLZN010004476.1:0-100000 GCA_018155175.1 Sinocyclocheilus anophthalmus
TTATGATTTTAAATCTGCATTGAACTTCAGATCAATCTCAAAGTAGAAGGTGGTACTAAAGTCTGATTTTGTGGTGGATGCGTTCAAATTTGCTCATCTTAGCTCTTTGATCATCAGTGATGAAGGATTGTGAAAGTCTGACAGTGTTGAGCACTACTGTAAGGTTAACCCTGCACGGTGTACATGTTTGAAAATGATAACTGTTGCAAATAAACATTCATTAGAAATTTAGAAAAGTAATCAAAAAGTAATCAGTTACATTACTTTCATAAAGTAATTGAAAAAGTTACACTACTATTACATTTTAAATAGGGTAACTTGTAATCTGTAACCTATTACACTTCCCAACACTGAATACGTTCATGTCCTGCATTAAACAGTGTGTAAACGCATCTAAATGCCACTTCTAATGCAGCTTCTGTGTTTTCTCTGCATTGCAAAGATTAATTTTGTCAATACTGGTTTCATTTGCTTGGTAACAGCCCAAATCACTTATTATTCTAATTGACTGATTCAATTTAAGAATTTGACTGAAAAGATGATGCACACTTTTAGAAAAAAAATTCCCATAAAAGGTAAAAATCAATTTAAACTTATTGGAAAAGATTAATTTCTATTACTGCTGTGAACTGATCACCAAACAGAATATGCAGAATATCAAAAACTTTAGGAGTCAGCTGTCGACGGTAGTCCTTATGATACCAGCACAATAACACTATTATACAGACGCTTTTATCTGAAGCGACTTACGAAAGAGGGACAAAATCAGTTTGTCAAAGAGCCAACAATATTTGTAATACACAATGTCAGATGTATCAGACAGCTAGATTAGGAAGTAAACTAGAGGAGAAATGCAGGTGGCAAAGTGCAGGCAGTACGACAGTCTGCAAAATATATACCTCATACAGTTTATAAAGGTTATATGAAATAATGTCAATCCACACATCTGACTTGTGATGCAGCCTGGAATCAATATCACACGTTCATTTAGCCCAGAGGACCTGACTGAGCAAGCTATCATTATTGTCAGGCTATTTGAAACAATCTGTATTGTATAAAGCACTATAGAAAAAAAGGTGTCTTGGCTCTAATCACAGGATTAACCATGACAATGCTAGCTAGCAATTCTATACAACCAAAGATCTGGTAGCTCACACGTCTGCATGGTTCCAGCTGATTCTCCAACTTGACAAGTTCATCAAACTCTGCGTTTGTTAGCAGAACTGCCTGTGGATTTGCTGTATTAATATTGCTATCAGCGGTCTAGTCTATCATTGTCTCCAGCTAAATTATTTAATGCTATTGAAAATATACAGAATAATATATTGTGCTAATATATTACAATATATTTGTCACGGTCATGTGGTTCTGTTTTCCCCATGGACTCCATTACCCACAATCCCCCACCTGTCCCGTTATACATCACCATCCACTCTCTCCAGCCGTCTAATCACACGCACCTGTTGCTGTGTCACTCCTGTAAAGCCACTGGCTGGGCTCAAGGTTGCTCCTAGTGACTCTTACCTGACAGCGTTTACTCACCTGTGTTCTCCTGAGATCCTGTTCTTTCGTCATCTGTGAGACAAGGAAAGACTCTGCTTATTCAATCAGCTGAGTTCCATTGCCTGCTTTACTGAACTGTTGATGCTTAGCTTCTCCTGCCGTCTTGATCCTCTGCTCCTCACCATAATAAAGCTTGTTGTTATTGCCTCTTGCCTGAGTGTTCCCTGTATGTTGCTGACAATATTGAATAATGCAGAAGCAATTGCTGCTTTTCATATATTGAATAATATGGCAATACATTTACTTATACATCATAATGTGTCATTTGATATTCAGTAATATCCTTCATAATATATATAGATGAACGTGATAAAATACGGTTCTGTGTGTATGAATAAACTTGCACACGTGAATGTGTTTAGCTTTGTCAACCCATGCATTAACTCATGAAAGAGAAATGAATTCATTGAGTGTTTGTCACGTCTATGTTCTGTTTTGGGGTTTGTTCTAGTTTTCTAGTTGGACTCGTTTTCTTTTGTTCCTGTTCTCCCACCACTGGTTAGTTTCTATGGTTTCAGGTTAGTTCACACCTGTTTCTCTTCTCCCTGATTAGTTCTGTGTATTTCAGTGTTTGGTTTAGTTCAGATGGCTGTTATCGTTGCGTTCGGAGTGGTCGTTTTGTCCCGTGTCCTGTATATCCTGACTTTTGTTTAATAAATTTAAATTGTGCTGCAACTAGATCCTGCTTCAACTTTGTTTGCAACCCGTTTGTGACAGAGTTTTTATTGCATTGCATATATTTCAGTGTACTGAAAAATAAGTGTTCTTAATATTTTGCATTATTTTTCCTTTGTCACATTGTAGAGTATTTTAACAGGTTGCATTTAATTAAATAATAAGAATTTCTTTTTGTTGTAGTTTGAGATGTTTAAGAAAAGAAAGTACTTTTAGACTTGTATTTTAGTTGATGTCTTGCTTTCTTCCCACAAGGCGTTGGATTAGAGACAGATGAGTTGGAGAGAGAGGACTCGAGCATCAGTGATCAGTACTCCGTGAAGCGACATGAAGACAGGGTTACTGTGGGCTTTCTCTGGCTCACCGAAGACCAGTCGTGCTGCTGCGTTCTGAGTCCGTTACAGAGGTTTGATTGAACACGCTGAACATAGAAGAAGATTCTGGGAGTTTAGTCTAGAAATGACAACAGTCTGCATGAGAAATTACACCGCATGTTTTATAGTAATATTTAATGTCACATGTGCTCAGTAGACAAAACCGTTTGAGAACTCTGACACAGACCAACTTATAAGATATGCAATGAATTTAAGCAACATATGAATGAATTAACTTTTTAAAAGTTACTTTTCTTCGTTTGTGTTTTTCAGTGGGACCTGATATGTGAGAATGAGTATAAAGGGCCTCTGACCTCATCGATATATTTCTTTGGTGTGTTGGTGGGGACCTTCCTTTCAGGACAGATGACAGGTCAGCGCCTCACAGTCGAATCATCACACAAATTATGACACTCTTAGCTAGCAGAGCAGACAGCTAAGCTAAACCTCTGATTTTAAATATGTGGAATTTAAATATGACTCTAACATGCTTTCCTAATAAATAATTGAATATGATATATCTGATATGTGCAGGTATGGCAGTAGGCCTGTACTTTTTGCCATGATGGCTATGCAGATAGTAACTATCCTTATCCAGATGTTTTCTCCAAGCTGGGAAATCTTCACCGCCATCTACATCTTTGTGGGATTCAGTGGTTTTTCTAATTATGTTGTAGCATATGTCCTAGGTTAAACAATTAATGTCCTTCCAATCATTAACACAGTTTCAAAAATCATCTGTCACATGAATCACACATTCCTCTTGATCAGCAGGCTGTAAAATTCTCAGTGTTTGGTTCTCTGGGAATCTTCATGGGGTCTGGAATCAGTCATATTAGCAGCTTATTTCATCCGTAGCTGGCGATGGCTGGTGCTTACAAATGCCCTCACTGGCCTCCTGTATTTACCATTTTATTATTTTATAATTAAAATTACTGATAAATGTAAATTTGACAAAGATGTGTGAATAATCAATATAACACATGAAGGAAGATTTTCCATTGTGGTGTCATAACAAAACGGGTATAAACCAAGAAGGGAGGGCTATAATCCAGTGGTCTGAGCTGTAAAGAGTGTGGACATATTTCATCTGATTCAGGACAGTCATTAGTTATGTGCAGTTCACGTCATATTAGGTGTCTTCAATGACTTAACCAATAAGCAAGGAAAGCGGTGGCTTAGGGCCCCAGGTAATCAGGGGCCCGATCTGATTTTGGCTAAATATATTTGGCAAACGCTCAGTGTGGATGAGGAGCTTCAAAGGTTTCTATTTACAGTGTGCTTTTGCAGCATTGAGTAAAGTAGCCAATCACAGACATATCTGCTGATTTCATGAACGCAACGGCCAATCAGAGGCATTCAGATTTTTCAGCGCTCTGTGTGTGTTATAAGCTATATGGTAAAAGATTCAGAATTAGAAAGTTTACGGAAAATGACATCCGCATGTAAATGTGGGATTCAGTCTTGAAATTGCAATAGATGGGACAAAAATATAATATGTCAAGATAGATGTGCATTAAGGCATCCTCATTAATTTCAAAAGCAGCCCCAGTGTTTTCATTCCTGCCCAAAATAATTAATTATAAATAACATAATGATGAAATGTTTAGTTAAATTGTTAAATTAGTTGTAGATTAAATCATTTTAATTATTAACACTCACAAAAAAGAATAACTGAGGTAAAGCTTACAATATATTATTCATTAACATGACTGTCTCAACAGAGATATTCACATCAGAGAAGAATAATTTGTTATAATTTGTTACATTGAGATAGCGGTTTTCTGGATACTCAAAGAGCTTTACATGAAAGCAGGGGAATCTCCTCAACCACCACCAAAGTATAAATACAATTTTGAAGTTTATAGGTATCGTGTTTTGTGTTATGATTTTGTCTTGATTTCTCAAAATGATTCGCTTGTGGTGCTTTCTTTGGTGCGCCAGTGACAACGGTTAAAGTTGACCCACTTTGGTGGCACCTAAACCTGCTGGTTTGGCCAACCTAAAACCTCCCTGGCTTTGTGGTACAGGTCACAGGTCTCCGGAAACTAAACCAGTAAGAAAACTAGTGTTTGTGTTTTTGTTCTGTTTTTCATGCACCATGTTTATTCCAGAGTCTCCTAGACCTAGATGGCTGCTCTCTCAAGGAAGAATTGCAGAGGCTGAAGCCATACTGAGACGCGCCGCACCTGAAGGCATCTTCACTGCCTCTGAGGTTACACTTCCATGCACTTGAGGTCTGTAATACATATGAAATTCAGTCAAACAGGCCCTAAATAAACACAGACTCGCTTCTCAATGCTTCAGTTTCATTGATGCTTTTTATGTTTCCTTAGATTGAAGAAGCAGCAAAGATGAGGGAGAAAAAACATAATATTCTGGATATTTTAAGGAACTGTAATGCTGTTTTAACCATCATGATATGTTCACTTCTGTGGTATGCTGTTTGTTTTAATTTTCCTTTTTTTCATTTTCTACTTGGTCACAGTTATTAACTATATTACACTCTAAAAAATGCTGGGTTAAATACAACCCAGTGCTGGGTAAAATGACCCAGCGGTTGGGTTAAATGTTTAACCCAACCTTCTGGGTAGTAACCCAACCGGTAGGCCAAAACAACCCAATTGCTGGGTTTGTCCCTATTTTACCCAGCACTGGGTTGTATTTAACCCAGCATTTTTTAGAGTGTACCTATGTGATGTTATAAAAACAAATCTTGCTCTAAATGGAGTGTAAGTTAACGTTTCTCAGTCCTGACACCACACAGAGGTCTATAACAGCTATTCTCGGTCCTGTTCCTAGAGTCTCAACACTGCACAGTTTGCATGTCTCCTTAATCAAACACGCCTGATTCAGATCATCAGCTCATTAGAAGAGACTCCAAGACCTGAAATTGGTGTCGGAGAAAGGAGACATGCAAAATGTACAGTGCCAGGAACATGATTGGAACCACTGGTTTAATGCATTAATTTAGTGTGATTAATCATAAAAATATACACACTGACATACTTATTTGTTTAACAAGCTTGAAGTACCACCTTCATGTTTGTGTGAGTTTGTAGTCAGCACAGCCCAGCAACTACTAGATGAATCACACCTCATCAAACAGTGAGAAAAACTGCATGAAATTTCAGTCTGCAAGAACATAGACCAGCCATTAAAAACAGCTGCATTACAGACATTAAACATGATCAAAACCAAAGTCCGTTTTTGTATTGTCTATACAGTGATTAACTAGTCTGGCAAAGAAATAGTCCTATCTTTGAACGATCATTTGGGGCAAATACTGATATGTAATTAATTATGATTAACTGTGATGATTGGCATATGAATGCGTCAGATGGATGCGTCCCTTATTTAACCCACCTGATCTGTTCCGGAATCAGATGTGCCAGATTAGTGAGACACGTAAAGTGTAGTATGGGAAGAAAAGCTCTAGCCGTAGGATTGAGAGACTGGTAATAGCAACTGATTTACAAGAGCTGTTTTTCGCTTTAGGATGGTCATCACCATGTCTTACTATGCTCTCATTCTGAACACCACAAACCTTCATGGCAATCTGTACCTGAATTTCTTCCCGTCTGCAGTGCTGGAGATCCCAGCTTTCATTATAGCCATGCTGTTGCTCCGATACTGCAGCAGGAGATTCTGTCAGTCCTCCACTCTTCTCATAGGTGGAGCTATGATTTTCAACATACAGCTCATTCCCAAAGTTGTCTTTGTGTTTGTCTTTGTCTCTCTAGGTCAGTCACTTCTCTGTGTCTCAGGCACTTCCAAGTTCTGTATGTTGTTGTGAACCAGTCATATTAGAGTGGCCAACGCTGTCCTAATAATCGTCCTCCTATAAGCAGAACAGTTTTAAAGAAGGGTACTGGTTAACTTCAGCCAGGACGGTTAACTTCTAAGAAGTATGTCTGCAGGATGCCAATTGAAGGATTGCTGTTGCTTGTTGCCACAATAAATAGTCTTCAAACAAACAGGCAATGTGACCAAAGCTTGTGTCGAAATAAGATCTGAACCAGAGTGGCAGATATGATACATGCTTTTACTGTTTAGATGACATTTTTCTGATTTACATTGTTACAATTTGTAACAAATTTGTATGTGGCTGTTTATGTTTACATTAGTTATCTGTCTATCTGTGTGTTTGCAGACCTGATGGAGTTGGCGACCTTACTGGAGATGCTGGGAAAGCTTGGTGTCAAAGCTGCATTCTGTGTAGTTTATGCAGTGACTTCAGAACTGTTTCCTACCGTGGTGAGAAACATGGCCATGGGAACGTGCTCCATGACCACTCGCATAGGCAGTATAGTTTCTCCCTTCATCATATACTTGGGTACATCAGTTTTTGTTCTTGCTTCTATAACTTTAAATATAGCCACTAGTAAATCTGAACATTGCATGAGTCTGTATTTTGATAATTGATTATTTTTCTCTGTAAAGGTAACTACTATAAATACATTCCTTTTATTGTCATTGGAAGCCAGGCAGTGTTTTCTGACTCAATTACGTTACTGTTGCCAGAAACTAAAGGAAAAGTTCTCCCTGAGACCATTGCGCAGATGCAGTGAATAAAAGGGTAAGTGCATTATTTCCCCGTGTTCTTTCCTGATGCAGTAGAGAGATAATAGTGTACTATGTGTCAAAAATTTGATTTATTGCCCCCTCATAGAAATAGGAGCATCTTATACATCCTCACACAAACTCTGAATGAAGTTACGAGCGCACACCCACTACCGCCCCTAACACCGGAGGAGAGACCGACCCAAAGAGAGATGTAAATGTATAGAATTAAACAAAGTTTTTTTTAATAAATCAACATCATTTCTTAATTTAGGAAAACATTCTACCTGTTTTTAACATTAGACCAGCATTTATTTACTTAAAAAATTAGGATAGCCTATACAAGTTTTCCTTCTAAACAAATGGAAAAGCCACAGGAAAAATGTTGTTTGGTTTGTTTTATTTTATTTTATTTTAGTTAATCACACTTAATTTAGTAATTCCTTTATTTACTCTTTGGTTTTTGTCAAGCTTAAGACTTCTGGCGTGCTATATAACCCTGACTTTTTTTTTCACTTTAAAAGATTGCAAATGAGTTGCAACCCCAGAAACAGGCTTAGATGTTTACAACCGCCATTGATCTGATATGGACGCATCACCGATTCTGCCTCCTATCTTCAAACCCTCTCTCCTTTCATTGCACTGCACAAGACAAAATATTTGCATTTCATGAGATGTTGTAAAAACTTTAGACCTTTAACTAAGTGCATATGTGCGTTTTAACTAGCAGTTCGCAGATCTTGCAACAAGAATATCAAAGAGCAATAGGCCTACTGTCTTGATTTTATCACGCAGTCTGAAACAAAAACATTTGTTTTCATTCCAGTTAAATATTTTAACTGATAGGGTAGCCTATAGCACAGCGTCACCGATTCTGCCTCCCATCTTCAAACCTTCTCTTGTTTCATTGCACTGCGTGAGCCGCGATATTTAGCATTTCGTGTAATGTTGTAAAAGTTTAGACGTTGTACATCTGTTTCAACTGATAACAAGTCTTACGGCAAAAAAATCAAAGAGAAATCCTGTCTTGTTTTTACCACTTTCATTCCAGTTAGATATTTGAGTACGCATACGTGTGTGTATGTGTGTTTTAACTGATATAGCATGCTAGAAGTTAAGATTGACAAAAATAAAAGACCGATTAAAGGAATTAGGCTACTAAATTAAGTGTGAATAACTAAATAAAATAAAATAAAACGAAACAAACATTTTTTTCTCGTTGCTTAGAGGTGATTGTTTAGAAGAAAATTTGTGTAACCTGTTAGGGGCAGTAGTGGGTGTGCTCGTAACTTCATTCAGAGTTTGTGTGAGAATGTATAAGATGCGCGGTTCTTTCTCTTTTCTAACTTGTAACAAACGCTAGCTTTCCTAAAATTGTAATGGTAGACTACAACATAGATTTTGACAAGTATTATATGCTGTTGCTTAACGAACGTGTCTGATACTTTTTTTTGTTTAGATCTCGGTAAGATGGTCAGTAGTCTACTTTTTCTTTTTATTTAACTTTGTCAAACTCTAACTAGTTTTAAATTGTTTAACAGTTAAATGCTCGTCTTGACCCATTTTTTACTCTTTTCTCAAAAAAAACTGATGACAGGTGTCCAAACAGGTGTCCAGTAGGGTGGGAGGGAGGGGAGGGGGTGGAATTTTTATGAGGGGGCAATAAATCAAAATTTTGACACATAGTACACCATTGCCTCTTGCAGTTAACTGGCTTAAAAATGATCATGTTTACCTTTAACAATGGACTTTATATTCAGTTCAGCGTTTGGGGCTTTTAGATAAAATACATGTGATTAATGTCTGATTTTCATCAGAACCACATTGAGATAAAATACAACATCTCATATCTTTTATCTCACTTAGACTGAGGAGCGCCAAAAGACAGGATGCAATGATGTGGACCGCAGACAAAAGTAAAGTCTTCAAAGAAATGTGAAACTTTAACAACTGGACAGTGAAATAAAAACAATCATGTCCTGTTAATCAAATGAGCGACCATATCCCTGAATGAATGACACTGTTGAGCTGGCATGGCGACATAAATTTGTCTTGGTTTTCTGACTTTTATAGGCAGATCATGTATGCGAGACTAATCCACCTCATGAGGAGCTTTACTGCCTTTGATGTGTTATCGTAATGTCTGCTGTAAAGCATCTCAAGCTACATGGCAAAGCTCCAGCCCTAATCAAACACACCTGAATCGGCCCATCAATGTGTTCAGGATTGCTCAAACGTTACAGGCCGGTGTGTTTGAGCAGTGTTGGCACTGAAGCGCTTTGGGAGCTCCAGCTCCTGCCCTTTATCAAAATGAATCAAAAGTACACCTCTCAACAGTAATATTGCTGTCAATAAAACAATGCATTTGAATTATAATTTATATGACAACATGTACAGTACAAAACCATAACGAATCGCTCAAAAGTCGGAAAACCCCTGTTTGTTTTGAAATCTGTCAGTCTGAAGTGCCGTTATGAGTGTTTTGCTCAAACGAGCTCAGATTTAATTGGACAATGTGAAGTGCAGCTGTAATTTCCAGCTCTTAATCATGAATCGGTTGAAAACTTTCCAGCCACTCTCTGTTTTCAGTGTGTTTTTTTTTAACAAATGTGAAATGGTTAAAATATAAGACATTGCATTAATAGTAAGAAGTGTTTAACTTATTCTTGTTTATGTACTGCATACCCTTACGAACATTAAACCATGGTTTTTGCTATCAAAATCAACCAAAAACCATGGTTACTATCTGTTAAACCATGGTACCACTAATTAACTATGGTTTTGCTACACTAACCATAGATTAACCATGGTATTTATAGTAAAACTGTGGTTATATAAATGGTAATCAATACTCCAAAAACATTTTACTAAAAAAACTTTTACTATAATAAAATCATGGTTAATTTTTGTAAGGGCATTGATATACTGTTTGATGAATCATGAGCCAATGAAGCCCAACTGCTACTTACAGGCTATATATATATAGTTAAATTTAACTCTAGTCCATAGTCGTAATGATAGATGCACCCTCTTTTACATTGGACCCCCTGAGGAACTCTGCACGTCCCTGCAGCACAGCTGTATTTGGATTCTTGGCGAGAGGCCGTATAATCACAGACATTCTGATATTCAGACTAACACGTGTTTCACACATGATCTGTTTGCAGTACGCATGCGGTACTTTTTTCAGTGCCCATGTTCACAGGTTGCAGCATTCACACTGAACACAGATGCAGTCCAGCAATGTGTTGCAGGAGCTTTTCACCTCTGTGTGTTCTGGACAGGCTGTGTGTTTGTGGTGGTTAGTTTGCAGTGACTTCAGTTCAGATTGTTACGCTAGAAGGTGGCAGCAAGCTTTTATGAGTGAGTCAGTAAACCATTAATCCAACCAGTTTACTCAGAAATGCTGATTCAAGAAAGAAACAAAGTGTTAAAACTATTTGAACAAAATGTTATATGGCTCAAAGACTGTAACGCGGCTCAGGGGTAAAACTGAAGATCAATTTATTGGCCAGCACTGACAACCATCATGTGAAATTACTTTCATTAGCAGACAACTGACAAACTGTTCTTCATGCATATGTGACTGGAGCTGAAGAATGAAAGCTCTAACAGACTCAGGTAACCGTCTGATCCATCGCTGCTTGCTCTAACATGATGTTTTTGCATTAGTACCTGAGACTTGAAGGCATACACACTTATAAAAGCTATTTTCCTCCTGGCCGTACTGATGTAGAGCTATACTTGCTTGGTAGAAATCTGTGGGTCCCTCGGAGGAATTGTTGTGGTCCCCCATTAGCATCATTGATGTTTAAAGTTTAGTGTAAAGTTAGATGACTTAGTTTCATATTTAAAACATTTTTTTCATATTTCTGTACTCAAAACTTTATTTAAAACATTTGTTTCATACCATTATTTA
Organism: Sinocyclocheilus anophthalmus; assembly: GCA_018155175.1. Lineage (NCBI taxonomy): Eukaryota > Metazoa > Chordata > Actinopteri > Cypriniformes > Cyprinidae > Sinocyclocheilus > Sinocyclocheilus anophthalmus. Next base: position 11,095 of record JADLZN010004476.1, read on the forward strand.
TGCAGTTGTAATTGCAGTGCAAATGCATTCATATCAGATTTTAGGTGCATTAAACATGTTGTGAAAATACATATATTGCCACTTCAGATGCAGGTTCTATGCCACTTATGCAGTGCAAAAGGTTTTGGCACTTGCTATGTAAACACACACATATATCATGGACATGATTCGAAAAGGTATTGGATCGCATAAACTTATTTAGATTTATGGCTTTGATTTTCCTGTAATTTTAGAGTAAATTATATACAATTTTAAAATAGTATTTTTATGCATTTTTCATAATAATAAATTCCTATAACTTTTTTTTTCACTTCAGCAATAATCTGCAAAGTCTTCTTTAAAAAGAGACCGATTAATCTGCGCTCCGAGAAATAACGATTTACAGTTTAGGTAATGCTTCAAAAAGGGGTTAAAAGGAAATAAATGGATGATAACTATACCATAAATATTATTTAGTACCATTAAATCCCCTAAAAATCCAAAATATATACAAAAAAATCAAACTAAAGTATAGTCAATTCAAATAAATAAGTAAATACGGTCCTTTTTCGACCGCCAGGCGAATAACACCAGAGGGTTAAGTAAAAATAAATAAATAAAGGTGTTTTTTTTCCTTTTAAACTGAGGGGGCCTGAGAGCTTCGAGATAAACACTAACGCGGCTCCACTACAGCTCTACATCAGCACTACCGGAGAAACAGCTCCGTTACTGAAAAACGTGCGGCGCTGTCGGCAAACGAACAGATGCGAATCCGCGTGTTTGCCTCCCTCCCTTCAGGCTGAAAGAAAGCCAGATTATGCACCCCCTCGTTGAAGTCCCTACCTGACTGCCTAATCCCAACCCCACCTACTGCCTAAACCTGCCAATACTAGGGGGTGCATAATCTGGCAGTGTGCACATTTCGGCACTACACCGGACTGAAGCCACTGAAAGCTTTGACTGCCATGATCTCCCCAGACTACGATGACAGCACCGCGTTCCTGGGAGACTGGGGCCCTTTTCAAAGGACAGTCTTCGCTCTCTTGTGTTTGAGCATGATTCCGAACGGCTTCACGGGTTTATCCATGGTTTTCATGGGCGACACACCCGCTCATCGCTGTCTCATCCCCGTAGCTCTGAATATCACGGACGAATGGAGAAACGCGTCTATTCCTCTGGAGGAGGACGAGGAGAACCAGGATTCTCGGTTCAGTAAATGTTCAAGACACCGAATGGACGTCGTGAAAAACTATTCGGACCGAGGTTTGCTCCCGTGGGTGGATGTGAATGTCTCGGATATTCCTCAAGAAGGCTGTCTGGACGGCTGGGAGTATGATACAGGAACATACATCTCCACGATCGTTTCAGAGGTTCGTTTCACAGCCAGCCTAGTGTTTTCTATTACTGTGCGAGGCGGAAGTTCAGGTTCGGATGTAGTGGCAGGTGTGACGCTTTATTCCGGTCAATATTTGTCCGAGTATGTTTTTTTTTTTTTTAAGTTCGTTTCTGTTTAGATGCGTGCCTTGAGGTAGGCCTGTTGACAGCAAAAGCGACTGAACTTTCCACTGTTACTGACCTGGTCAGTGAAAACACGCTCACCCTGCTGCGGGGCTTGTTGTCACAATGGGAACCTGCTTATTTAATTCAAATGCATGCATTTAAACCCGTATTAGGATATGGCTTTTACAATTATATTTAAACAGGAAGACCATTATTGAACAAAACAAGTCATAAAACAGCACAAATGTAAAAGGCAACATAAAAAAATCAAACCATTATTTGGAACAAATTAAAATACATCATTTTAATTATAACCAATATCCGTGTGACCTCTGAAATTTGTCAATTCCACACACATGGGCTTTCATGAGCAATACTCTTGTGCTAAAAAAAAAAAAGACTTCATTATATACTGTTTACTTGTTAATCAGTAAATGGCGCATTTGTACATCTGTAAAGATATTGGAAGTTTTTTTCTGTAGGCCAGAATTCCCAAAGAGGTGTCTAGTTTTAATTCGGCATGAAACCAAAATTGCATGCAACGTACCTGCCATATTGTGACATGAAATGACTTGAGAAGGAAAAATATAAATTGGATGAAAAAAGTACGTTTGGATTGAAATGCATTGTGACTTCAGCACAGATTTGCATATGTCTGCAGAGAGACATGATTCATATGACAAAAAAAGCAAGTTATGACTTTTAGTTCCAAAATATTGGCATGGCTATTCATTCAAAATAAGACCACTAACATGTGTTAAGAAAATAAATAAGGTTAATTCTGATTTGGATGCCAACTAAAAAAAAAAAAAAATCAACATGCAAACCCATAATCACTGAAAACGAGGTTTTGTGTAATTGGAATTTTAACGCAAAATTTCAACACAATAGTCATTGTGACAGCTTCCCCATTTGAGACATTGTCTTGGCTCCCTTTCTTCTGTATTTAATTAAGACCAGAAGAGCTCAAATAATGTAAACTACGCCATTTAGCGGATTAGATGTCATGTAACTTTTAGCAACTTAGTTTAGAGTTAGTTTACCTAATTTTCCTTCTACAGATGAATATAATCTTTTTTAAAACCTGCGTTGTTTGTTCAATCGCAGTGGGATCTGGTGTGTTCAGATAACTGGAGGGCTCCGTTGACGACCTCACTCTTCTTCTGTGGTGTTTTGACTGGTTCTGTGATCTCTGGACAGATGTCTGACAGGTTAAAAACATCAAATCTTTTTTTCCCACATATGAATATTATAATTATTTTATGACAGGTACAAAGATCCCATTTAACAAAGAACATCCTGATTGTGTTGTTATATCACTGGTAGGGCTGAAATGATTAGTCGATATTATCGACAACACTGGTAATTAAAAAAAAAAAGAGGATTGACTTTGTCTCCTAGCCACTGTGACAGCTGCAGTTGATGAGCATCAGTAACGTTTGTACCGGACTTTGTGGAAAGTGATATTAAACAGTCGGAAAACTAAACAGGGTTCACAACCTGTCTAAACATGCTCACCTTGGTCCATTCATGTACATAAAAAAATAATACTCACTGTAATCCAGCAATGAATTTTGGGGTAGTCTGGGCCCAAAGGATCCTTCAGTTGTATCCTACATTGCCCGGGATACGAAGGATGCCTTTTGAGGCCACATTTGAAGGAGTCTTCATATTCACAGCTTTTGTCGCACCGCGGTGATGCAATCGTTCTTTGAATGCAGCCTCTCAATTGGGACACAGCCAATATGTCAGAGTGCAAACAAATATATATATAACTCAGTATTTAATAATTGCAAAAGCTGAGTAATTGACTAAAGCCTACTGATTAATCTGTGAAATAATCAACGATTAGTTGAATAATTGTTCTAAAAAAATCATTAGATTAACAGATTATCAAAATAATAATTTGTGGCAGGTTGCAGTCCTAATCACTGGGCAATATGAAATGAGCAAGAGTGCTGTTCGACTGAATCAGTTCAATAAACAACTCCTAAACAAAACTGGCCATTTAGTTTGTATTTTTTTCTCTTCTAAAGAAAAGAATTTCAGAAGCACTGAGTAATCATGGAGAGAAAAACACAGACAATCTGTCTTTAAAGCAAAATCAAACCATCGTTTCAGCGTGTGGGGCTTTTCATATCTGGTCAAAGGTTTCTATTACATCTTGTTTTTACAGCCTCGAGCAGTGTAGCCAATCACAGACATATCTGCTGATTTCAAGAGTGCAATGGCCAATAGTCAGAATCCAGATTTTGTTCAGTGTGTTTCCGAATCCTCTCATTATGATGACGTGATGTACATAAGAGATACAGATTTTTAGTAACCAAAGTGAGCTCTCTTTGTGTGATTTCTACGATATAAGGCTTTTGGAATTTGAAGAAATTCACTCAATTCATAACCATTTATCCAATATTGCGATTGTGTAGCATTTACTACTTCAGTTAAAGGAGTGAAAGTGAAGCAGGTCTGAGCTGCTGTGATTGAGTGGAGACGGGGCTAATTAGCATATTTATTCGGGGGCAGCAATTGTTTGAATGGTTTCGACGTGGAACCAAAATTGCATGCAACGTACCTTCCATATTGTGACATGAGATGACTTGAGAAGGAAAAATATATATAATATAATATACGGCAATTGTTTGAATAGTTGGTTCATTATTATTTTTAATGATAAACACAACAACAAAACAGTATAATAGCAAACTCACTTAAATCGGAGCTTTTGCATTTCGCTTTGAAACAAATCTTCCGCCTTCATCTGAGTGAAGCGAAATCTGCCTCATGCTGCCGATCTGGCTCACGCTGAATTGAGCAGACATGTTCAGTTTTTAGTTGTAGAGTCTGTTCTCTAACTGAACTAAATTATTTGTATTACTATAGAATCAAAAACGACTGTTAGGGGTGGTGCCACGGTGGGCAAGTGATGTAACCAGTGTTGCAGCTGAACTATCGCAGTGTAGAATTGCATTCAAGCCATTTCAAGACATAAAGAAATGACTTCCATGGGACAAAAAACTTTAAATATGTCATTGTGATTATCAAAGAAGAGTTTTAAGGGATAAAATGAGTGACTGCAGGGGGACTTGAACTATTTTAACAAATGATTCAATGAATGAGTTAATTATTAATTATAATACTTATAAGTAAATAATATAATAAAACAGCATGTAGCCTTCAAATATTTCTCAATTATGTAAACAAAAATTGCTTTAAAAAGGTCAACATACTGTTATGCTATTTAAACTTATATCTTATTATATTAGTATTATTATGAGGACAATTTTCCACTCTAAGTCGTCCTCCAGGGCTTAATTCAACTCGGCAGAGACCTGGGCCCTGATGTGTAGTTTGTTGCTATATCTTTTCAGACTGATCAGACTTAGTTTTTTTAATAAATAATTATTAAATATGAAAAAATTCCCATAAACATACATTGGCTGAGAAAAATTAAAATACAAATAAATACATAAATTTCATCCACAATGACAAGCTACACCAACATATCTGATTATTACCGGGTTCAGGGCTCATTAATAATGACTGTTTGGCCAGAGGACAGTGTGAAAGACGAGAGAACTGTCATCGCACAGATCAGCGAGTGCAGTCCGTACGTGCTGACAACAGCATTTGCACTTGTTTTAGAGCCTTTTAAAATAAAATATCCCAGTTATTGCATACAATCCACCCATTAGAACACAACAAGAGCTAAATTCAGGTGTTTGAGCTGTTTTTTGGGTAACTGAAAGCCTTGCGTCGGGTTTCTGAGATCGCAACTCACTTCAGCATTCTCATTAAACGTATTAATTTGCAATTGTTTAAAAACCTTTTAAGTTAAAACACACCAGCGACTGAACACAATTATACAGCCTTATAAATCAAAACATTCCAGCGATCCAACACAGTAAATATAGAATAACATATTATGAGTGCTTGTGAGATATTTTTTGTCTAACTGCAGAGCAACGCGTCGCAGCTCGGACACTCGCGCTCCGGACCGCATTCATCCTCGCTTCTCTCAATAAGAAAGACTTCTCTTGCACAAACACAGACAAGATTATTTTAAAATACATGATAGCTTGACGAATATCATCGAAAACATTCATTTATGTCTCACATGAACATAAACTGTTGAGAAATAAATCGGAGGTGGATGGATGTGAATATTAAGAGACCGCATTTACCAGCTGCTTTCTGTCTTCAATGTTAATCCATAAAAACCAGAAAATCATTCGTTTGTCTTGGCTTCTTTTATTTATTTATTTATTGCTCTAACAAGAATCAATATTTAATGAAAACTATCCAATGTTATTTTAGGATTCTTCCATTTCTGCATCTAAACATCTACAAACCTAAAACCTGCTCTGTTATACTGTTGTTTGTAAATTGTTTATCGCGCAATTTAACTGATATATACATGTTTTTATCATAATAAACTTGTTTGTTAGAATAGACCATTACAGTGGTCTATAACAAATATTACCAGGGTTTGTACAAGCTGCTTAAAAAGCTTGAAGTAGCCTACTTGTCTTTTACTTTTTGAAATGTAAAACTTAAAAAAAACCTTGAAAACAGCCATGTTTATGAAAAGGTGCTTGTCCTATTGAAAAACAATATGAATGAAATTAGTGTATAATTTTTAGTAATGACAATTTTTGTTGTCATAAAAACCTTCTTCATTACAATACAAAATAACTTTCTATACAAAATATTATGAAAACAATAACTGTTGTACTTTTTCATCATTATATTGTTTATATACTAAAATTGTTAAAAAAAAACATTAAAGGGGTCATATGATGCTTTTTAAAAGCTCATATTTGTGTATGATGCTTTTTTAAAGATCATTATTTTGACATGCTTTAATGTTCAAAAAAAACACATTATTTTTCAAATACTGTTCATTATTGTAGGTCCTCTATGCCACGCCTCTCTCAAACGCTTTTTCTACAAAGTCCATCCTTCCGACAAGAGCAGTCTGCTCTGATTAGCCAGCTGACCCAGCGCATTGTGATTGGACGAACACCACAAGCACTCGTCGGAAAAGTAACGCCCCTTACCATAATCACGAGCTTCATCTTTCAACATAAATGTAAAGACAGTAAACACTGTCCTTAGTTTTACCATCAGTTCAAACCCGAAAAGTGCAACAGAGTCGCGTGACAGACACAGAGATGAATATGTGTTTGCAGTACACAAACCACGGTTAAGACAGCTGACTCCACTGTGATGGGACCCGTGTTCATGTCTCTTCTCTCTCTCTCCTCTCTATTCTTCCGCTCTCTCGCTCCCACGCTAACACAAACACACACACCGCTCTCTCTCGCCTCTCTCTCTTGCTCGCCGCGCACACACACACACACCACATGACACACGTCTCGATCTTTCTGCGCTCGCTCGCATGAGCATCACCTACACACACACACACAGCACACCACCCCACTACACACACCACATAATGCGCAAAAATCCATATTTGAACAGTCAATAGCAAATACTTCAACTAAAACAAAACAGTAGCTGATTCAGAAGCGCAGATTGTCATAGCAAAGTCAGAATTACCTCCTCTCCTAGGTTCATGAACCGGTCGTCCATAAAATGCATTGCTGTTCTGTTGTAAGTATCTTAAAGATTCCTAAATGCATCTACTTCCGGAAGGCCAAATAAAGTGCTTTTGCTTTCTCCTAGAAACACACAGCGTCTCCCTGACATGCTGCTTCAACACTAACTGTGGTTACTGAAACCACGCCTTCTTTCTTTGCGTGCACATCTGGGCCGCATTATGCTAATATTTCCACACAGTGAAGTAGATATGTGGGGGCGTGTTAGAACGAGCCGTTTAGGGGGGCGTGGCAAAGTCTTAAATTTGATAAAGAATATCTATTTGGTTTTGAGACTAGTCTTTGCAACTTCATGGATCTTATCTATGCACAATCAGCCTGTAACACTCCAAAGAGAAAGGCAAATTTTAAATTGCATCATATGACCCCTTTAAGTCACATAATAATCAATCATTACAGAATAAAAATGTATGTTGAAAATATAACTCTTAAAAAAGCATGAAATAAGATACTGAATCTATCACTGAATGATGCTAATGTTGTCCACACGAGGGAGCCACATGATATCAAATCCTTTAAGATCTCAAATTAAAGACTGTGAAAATTGTTCAATAAATTGACAAATTGCATATAAATTCATTATATTTTCATAAACTTTAATAAATCCCAAAATGGTATCCAAAAACTATAATCTCCTAAATACTGATAGACCATTAAATTTTTTTTATCTTAATTTTAATGGTATTGACAACATATTTGACATAACTGAATGTAACAAATAATGAACAAATAACAAACAGGGAAAACAATAAAAGGCATGACTTATTTCGCATCCAGCTAGCCAACTCTGTTGAAGCTGTCTTCATAGCCTAGTAGTTAAAATAAGATTTTATTTAGTTCAATTAATGACCATTTGGATCGCACTTAGTCTGGAACCTCACCCAAATCTCCAGACTGGTTTACTCTTGGGATCACTGGAACGCTCGCGCAAGCCTTTCCACCACATCAAGGTGGCGATCCTTGGAAAGGACACTCACTCTCCATTCATTCGTTATCTAACGCTCTCACACACACATATATACACACACATACACGTATGGATACCACACACACACACACACACACACACATTCTCTGTTAACCAATAAACCAACACACTTCTCACACAAGACAAGAATCACACGTAAACAGTTTATTGATATGCATTGTATTTATGAAAAGAATATACTTGTGTTGAAGGTGTGAGTTATAAAGATTTTTTCTAAAATACAATACACAGGATCATGATAGCTTTAATATGTCTGTAGTACACCTGCTCTGACATGTGAATGTGCACCGTTTATGAAAACAGGATCCAGAAGAGTGTTGTTTTCTGTTATCCCAGAGTTAATAAGTTGGGTATAACCTTTTTCTTGAAATAAACTTAGAATAGGTTTGTTGCCACTGGACAGCTGATCTTCATTGAAGTCTCCGCATACTATAATAGGATTGAAATCAAAGATCTGGTGGTCTGTAGATTACTGCAATAAGTGCTTGTCTAGGAGTTTTTACCTTTAAAACCAAGCATTCCAAGTCTGTAACATTCTTTACAACTTTCAGGACAAACCTGAAAGTTGTTTTTTACATACATTGCTACACCACCACCTTTCCTGTTAGTCAAATGTGAATAGTTTGTGTAAGATACGTTTCTGTTCCTTTTGTACATAGTGTAACCATCCAGCTCAAGATCCTCAGGAACAGCTGAGCCAGACAAATGTGTTTCAGTGAAACACAAAACATTAGTCAATAGTAGCTCATGGTGGCATTTAAAATCATCCATATGACACTGCAGTCATTCTGTGTAATGATGAGGGATTTTGAGAGATTAATTAAGTCTTGAGTCTTGCAGTATGTGTAGGATGGGCTGGACATTACAAAAGTCAGCTTTTGGCATATTCTCCAAGGACGAACATATTTTAGGATCACAGAAAATTTTATTTTCATCAAAGTCAGTAATGTGCAATCTGCTGAGTGATGTTGTTCTGCTGAGTGCAACATATGCCATGTCTGGTTCGAATATGCGTTTCAGACATAACAGCAGATTTAGTTGTCATGCCTTGCACTTTATGAACAGTACATGCAAAAGCAAGCTTCATGGGGAATTGTCTTCGAACCGTCCTCTTTCTTTTGAGTGGTTCTTCTGACCTTTCAATATGCCAAAAGTACCATTAACCAGGCCATCTTCTACATCAATATTTCTAGTTAGCATCACTCGTGCACCAATAGCAATCTGTAGTGTGTCAAGAAGGTCACATTTGTCTCTTTTACATGGGGCAACTTGCCTTTTCATCTCACCTGTTCGTGGATCTTTTTTGTAGTCATCTGCATCCATGTTAATAATATCCAAAAAGTGTGAGGATATGGCTTCAATGTTATGATTGTCTACCTCTTTATTGGTTGCATAGACATGTAATGCATCAGTGGGACACTCTTCAGGGGAGGATCTTGTGACTGTTTCTAACATGCACTTGTCTGCATCATTCAGTTTGTCCTGCTTCTGTTTCACTCTTAGCCTGTTGAGCAACTCAGCATATATGGCTAAGGATAAGGATAAACTTTATTTGTCCCCGAAAGGACATTTGTCTTGGGCAAAGTGCTACAGTGTTGTTCTGAACAGACAAAAACAATAAATAAAACAGATAAAAAAAATAAATAAACACAACAACAACAATATACAAGTATAAAATGCAAAATACATACTGTGCAAAACACAATAAAGTGCTAATATGCTATATGGGCATTGTTTTTGTTAAAATTCAGCATTTTTATCGAGGCAGGAACAAATGAAAGCTTCAGTCTATTAGTTTTACACATTGGCATTCTTAGTCTCTTTCCTAATGGTAATGACTGGTATTCGTTGAAAAAAGGATGTTTGGAATCAGTACGGATACTTATTGCTCTTCTCATCACTGCCTGTTCATATAAAGTCTGTATGGGCTCATATTGTTTTATTCCTATGATTTTCATAGCTGTTTTGTGAATATGAGCCAGTGTGTTTTTCAGTTGAACAGACAAGTTTCCAAACCAGACATATGCCAGATCATCTCTCTGTCTCATGATCTGTGTCAGTGTTATCATTTGAAAATTATCCTTCCAGATGTCTAGCACATGGTCCTCGTACACACAGAGTGGTTTAGCTCTTCCTAGTGGCGGCAGTTGAAAAAAATCCCCAACAAATAGTATGAACAATCCACCAAAAGGCTTCTGGTTTCCTTTAATCTGCTGCAGTCTCCAGTTCACATAGGCAAACAACTGTTTTGACACCATAGATATTTCATCAATAATTGAGATGTCTGCATTAGAGAGGTCTGCCCTGATTTAATCCAAAATGTTTTCCAGGCCTTGGTATGGAGGCTTCAAGCTTCTTGGTAGTTTCAGAAGACAGTGAAGTGTTTTACCTGCGATATTAAATGCAGCAGTTCCTGTGAACGCAGTCAAGAGAACGGTTGGCTTGGAAATATCTGTATGGTCTCATGTGCACGGAAGCCTACTCAGGATTTTGGTTGCTTCTGCAAAAATGCATTTTATAACGTGCGACTTACCAACTCCAGCACTCCATTTAAAAAATACATAAACTGTTGTGGTTTTTCACCAGAAACACATCTTTTGCACCAGTCATGCACAGCATAAAATATAGATGCCTGTGTTTGATTTAAGCTCTGATACATTTTGCGAATCTGTGCAGTATTCCATGAGTGGCATAGCTGTGTTACTGAGAGAGGTTGATGATGTGTATTCAGGAACTTCATCCTGCTCGTTTACTTCATTAGGATCAATGGGTTCACATTCCATAATGCTCTCCAATCTAATTAGTTCATTCGCTGGTGCCAACGTACTCCATGCATCTTCAATTGGACCATTCTGTTCAAAATTTTCAATGCCCTCATTATGTTTTTCGTATTTTTCACTGTTTGTATTTACATTGTTGAACACACGCTGCAGTTCATCAGTGCCTGGTAGTTTTACTGAAGCAAATGCATAAAATGATGCATATGTTAGGAGTCTTGTGGTCTTCAATACCATGACTGAGGTGCCCTTGAGCAAGGCACCGAACCCCCAACTGCTCCCCGGGCGCCGCAGCATAAATGGCTGCCCACTGCTCCGGGTGTGTGTTCACGGTGTGTGTGTGTCTTCACTGCTGTGTGTGTGCACTAAGGATGGGTTAAATGCAGAGCACTAATTCCTAGTATGGGTAACCATACTTGGCCACATGTCACGTCACTTTTTAAGCTGGTTGTCTGTGCGATATGGCAGAAAAGTTTTCTTGTTCCATAGAAACTTTTCTGGGTTTTTCTGCTGTGAAAAACAAGCAAATCTAATAACAGCGGGTTTTCCCTTTGTTCTTCTCTGTATGTGACCCATATTTTTTTGAAGTGGCAAAACATTTTACCTTTTGTTTGTCCTGCATAAACTATGCGGTATTCACTTGCAAATTTAGCCATGCACATGTTCTCAAATTCAGGACTGTTTGGTCTGGCCTGGTACTTGTCTGGTAATTCTGTCATCCACACATTTACCAAATCAGGATCCATGGTCTGCAAATATTTCATGGGTAAACTCATCTTTACAGCATTGTCATCGGTAGGTATGAATATGACAGTGCGTGATGACGATTTCAATTTTAGACTACATATTTAGACGCGCAACAGCCTCTAGACTTCTCTGTTCTTTGAATAGGCATTCATAACTTGCTTCATGCATTCACGATCAGACAGGTTATCATGGCTTGAGTCTTTTGTCACTCTGTTTAGGTAATTGCTCATCTCATGCTTTTGAAATGTATGAAAGAATGTACATGATACAGCTATATGGATTCAGAATAAATTGTATGTCCATATTTGCATTCCAAGCTCTTAACAGCGAAGGATTATAGCCATTAACCCAGCAGTCCTGTGGTCGTCTCTCCATAACGGTTACATTTGATGTAGACAGAACTTCAATATAATTCTCATACTCTTCATAAATCATGTTAACTTTATTAAGTAGTTGTGCAGTGGTTTCAGTCATTCAGTAGATCCCACACTTTTTGAAGTTGTGCTTTGGCTTTTTTAACATTACCATGATCTCTGTCTTCTGTTGATTCATCTTGGTTTTCAGAATCATCTACAGGGGGAGGTCTGGGGCGGGTTATCGTGGTTCTGTTAATGGGTGATTTAGGAAATCCAAATCTGCAGTGTTTCTTGTTTTTTCTACAGGACTTTGAGTGATTACTACTGTGCAACTGTACTTCGCTTACAATTCTATGCAGCTCAGGGTCTTTGTTTGGGTCTGATAATTTGCATGAGATGTATTTGTCAATGAAATCACACACATCCTGATCTTGATCTTTTTTAAATTCTGGAGCTTCTTTCACCCAAAATAAGCAGTGAATGTGTGGAAAGCCACGTTGTTGGAATTCCACTCTATAAAAAGTGTCAATAACCTAGGGCTGGACAATAATTCGATATCAATATGTATCGCGATATAATTTTTTTCAATAACGGTGATATGATTTTTAAATACATTTCCGATATTTCGATATACATTGCCAGTTGTATCACTCTAAAAGCGCCTCGTGCTGGCAGAGAATGAGTTTTCATTTTAAATAAGCCCCCGTAAATGGCGCATCATGCACGTGAGGTTATCTGACGGAGAGACGCAAAGCAGTTTAAAGCAGAGTCCTGCACGGCTGCTGTTAGGTAAACCTGCATCCAGTAGCTACACAACACAACACACGACCCGTTATCCGACAGCAACCAGCACAAATTTTATTCTGTACCTGACTCATTTGACATAAAGACCGCGACCTGAACCACACACCCGCATTAAATAGGCTACTGCATCAATAAGGCAAAATTATTAATTTTCTCACATGTGACACAAGCGATCAAACCAAAATAGGCATTCAAGTTGGTGCTTTGAAGAGAAATAGACAAACAGCGCAACAGAGGAATGATAAGAACACGCATCCTTCCTGTAAACAATAAAAACTTTTGCCTACATCTTGTGAACAACCTGCCAGGCTGTTTTGAACAAATGTGCATAAACATACTTAAATCTTCATAAATGAAAATAACATATTTAGATATGACTTTACTGTTAAGTGCCATTGTCTCCCTTAAACTCTGTAGTGTATAGGCTATGCGGCAGTTAGTCGTTTACAGAAGCATTAAAAATAAATCTTAAAATAAAATGATATAGGCTACAGAAAGCGAGAGACGAGTGCTCCCGAGCTGTCATTCACTTCAGCTGCAGCGCGAATGGCTAGAATGCGTAACGCTGCAAATCCAATGTTGAGGCTCCGCTATTATTATTGAATTTCATTAGTCACACTTATTTATGCGCGTTTGTTCGTGGGAAAGTGAGCAAGACACGACAGTGGTTATAGTTAAATAAGATGAAAGACATGGCTATAATATTAAGAAATTAGCTACATTTATTTTCAAATTAAAAATCACAACACACATTTATCATTCAGTCTAGAGCGTTTTACATATAATGTGAGCGCAACTTATGTAGATTTAAAAAGGCACGACTGCTTAATTTTGGTGTGTATTTGTATACTTTTACCATCTAATCAATCTCAGCATGCTTTAATATTGTGTCACTAGACGTTTGCATCAATAAGGTTAAATTAAGTCTTTCTTTGGCCTGCGCTCTGGAAGTGATCTGTTAAATCTAATAAACTTTAATTACTAAAACTAAAACTAAACTATATAAAAACTAAATAGAAATGTTCACAAAATAAAAACTAAACTAAAATTAACCAAATTATTAATGAAACTAATAAAAAACGAAACTAAATTGTATTTGCAAATTTGAAAACGATATTAAAATAAAAACAAATTCAAAAATTCAAAACTATAATAACCTTGCCCCCAACATTTCCAGGTTTTTGTTGTTGTATATATATATTTTAAAGACTCTTTTGCTCGCCAAGGCTGCATTTATTTGATCCAATAAGTACAGCAAAAACAGTAAAATGTTGGAATATTTTTACTATTTAAAATTGCTTTTTATTTTAATAGATTTTAAAATGTAATTTATTCCTGTGAAATTTCAGCATCATTACTCCAGTCTCCAGTGTACACTGCACCTTCAGAAATCCTTCAATATGCGATTTTCTGATTTATCAATATTTAAAACCATTGAGTAAATTTTTTTTTTCAGGATCTTTGATGAATAAAGATCCAAAGATCAGCATTTATCTGAAATAAAACGCTTTTGTAACATTATACAGTTTTTTTTTAGGGGGGGGGGGGGGGGGCGGTTATTTAATTTTCCTTCCGTATCCTTTTTTTAGTATTTTTTGGAAGATATTAATACTTTTATTTAGCAAGGATGCTTAAAATTGATCAAAAGTGATGATAAAGGCATTTATAATGTTACAAAATATTTCTATTTCAGATAAGTAGTGTTCATATCGATATCGGAATTATATCGTATCGACCGAAATTAAGAAATATATCGTGATATCAATTTTGGCCATATCGTCCAGCCCTACAATAACCTCACCAATAGGTTAAGAAGGTGACATGATTAGATCTCTTATTAAGGCCTCAACTCGTTTCTCAAACATTCGCATTACTGTGATGGGGTTGCTTCTCAGAATTTCACATTTTTCAGACCAGTCTAATTCAAAGAATTTCACACTTTCACCATGTTGTGCTTTAATAGCAGTTACGACTTCAGGCCATCTAATCTCAGCAGCACTAAATGTACAGAAAAATGTGGGAGTGCTCAGTTGTCTCAACATAGCGAATAAATTGCGCAGAGTTTTCTCCCAGTATGCTGGAGTCCCTCTTAATGGTTGCATGAAACGTGTTGCTTCCTTGTTTATTACAAGCGTTTCTAACTCTTGTTTGTTGTGCAGCAGTGAACAGTTTATTTTCAGTGACAAATTGCACAAAGAATATATCGTTTGTATCGCGAGCACAGCGATTATCAACAGAGAACAAACTTGTTTTAAAGTATCTGCTAGGGGAGACACTTTTTGCTCTGGCAGGCTCATCAATGGTATTCATACCATTTGGAAGCTGCACTGGAAAAGACATAGACTCTAATTTAGGAATCTTAAGCATACTTGTAGGTTTATTTCTCTCTGCTTGGGCAATACAAAATATTCAATTTTCATAGGACAACAAGTGCTGGCCAAGATCTGGGGGCTGAAGACATGTATCCAAGGCAAGACCAGGGGGATGTTCTTCAGTACTCTCAGGGTCATGACTTGAATCATTGTGTTCATTTTCATTGCTCTGTTCTTCGGTGTTGTCAGTTCGGCTGCTACTGTCAATATCCATTTCGTCATCAGAAGCACTGATTTAATTTGCAGACTGTTCATGCTGATTATACACTTCTTCTTCTAACACTGTATTATTTATAATGATATCTTTATACTTTGAATGAATTTATTTTAGTTTTCTTAAAGCACACAAAACTTTATGCATATTCAAATTTTGTATGCAATTTTACGTTACTGAATATATACTGTTGATTTACGTTACTGAATATTTACTGTTGATTCCACTTCAGATGCAACTGATATTACGGCTCCTTTAATAGCCCTCTGTTGACCTTTAGGAAGTGTTATAATTTTAGCAAAGAGAATGTACTTCGCAATAACATGTCTCTCAAGAATATTCAAATGACTGAGTTCTGGAGGAATGGGAGTGAATTGAACCATATTAGCTACTGCAATGTCTGGCATGAAACCTTTCATCAGGGTTGTATGGCAACAGTGTTTAGCACTATACCTGTAATTGCTGGTAACCTTTCTCTTTTTTCTCTCTCTGTGTTCATTAATATTTTTAAACTTGTGTTTCATTGCTTGTTTGTGTTTTTCCCTGTAAATCAAATTATTCCAATATGTGTTCTTTGTGGCTTGTTAATGTCTTTGCCTGTATTTGCTACTTTTTTTATAGTCATAGACTTTATGTAAAATCTGTTTTTTTCTCATGATTCTTGTGAGCCAGGTCTTTGCACCATTTTTTATTATAAGCCTTTCTCTTTCGAATCTTGTTCAGTTTCTTTGACTGCTCATTTCAGTTTGTCTTAATTAATGTAACTCCGGGGGAAATTTTCTCGGGTAACTGTTGAGGTGACTCTTGGAGTTGAACATACTGTTGTGAAATATCAGCAGACTGTTGACTGTTGGATAGACCTGCGTTCTCAGCATAGACAGATGGCTGTCTATTCCTTTCAAGCTCATCGTTCGTCACACAATGCTGAGTATGTACACAACTTGCTAATGTATTTACGAATGATACAGACAGCAGATCAAACTGTTCTTGGTCTCCTAAGTCAAAACACGCTTGCAACAATAATAGCAATCTC
Source organism: Sinocyclocheilus anophthalmus (assembly GCA_018155175.1). Taxonomy (NCBI): domain Eukaryota; kingdom Metazoa; phylum Chordata; class Actinopteri; order Cypriniformes; family Cyprinidae; genus Sinocyclocheilus; species Sinocyclocheilus anophthalmus. Next base: position 27,483 of record JADLZN010004476.1, read on the forward strand.
TCTATCAAAACTTCTAAAGAGAAAATGTCAGCATTAAAGCCGTACCTGTGTTTTCATCAGTGTACATGCTTTCAATTGTTCTGCAATGTGAATCAAAATAACCAAGCCTCCCTGAGCGATCTCTAAACACAGCAATACATGTTTGTCCACATAACAGCAAAGCATCACTCACATCACTTTTGAGACATTGCAGTGTGTTTGCAAGATTTTCATAATCACCTAGTGCAGGTGTATCTCTTAGAAATCCAAAGCTCCTAGGATGTTTCACTATGTTATACAACTCTGAGTTGGTCTCAACTGTACTCGGTAGCTCATCAAAGTTAAAAAAGTTATGTACAAATTGTCCTTTGCTCTGCAGCGTTTGTTTGGCTCTAGTGTAAAGTGCATCACCTTTCTGTCTAAATTACTACTGCTTAGCTCATTATGTTCATGATGGACTGCTAGGAACATTAAAGAATTGCAAGTACACTGGCAGCCTCTGGAGTAAATGTTGTACCTAGGATCAGTTTGACAATGTGATGCTCTAACAGACACAACATATGTGTGTGCATCATTCATACCTGACACAAAGTTAGTATTGCTACTGGCACCCGATGCAACTTCTAGCTTTCTGTGTTGTTTCTGAGATGCACTCCTCTTTCCTTTTCTTGGCATGGTGTTGTTTCAGCACTGGGAAATAAACTGGTAAATAAATAAATTTTGTTACTGAATATATACTGATAAATTAACTGATACTCAAAGGTAATATGTCTTATTGTTTATGCCAACAAGTTGATGAAGTCGTCAAATCAATGGTATATGAAGACAATTGAAACAGTGTACATGAAAGTACATTTACATCTCTCTTTTCACTGTTTGTGAAATTGTAACTCAGTTCTCTTACCTGTGTATTGAGATTACAACTCAGAGTCAAAGATTTCTCTTTGCAATATCAAGTGTTTTGGGTTCAGATGTGATCAAAGATCAGTATTTAGGTAGTTTTTCTGACCACTTTTCAAAGATGTGTTGGCAAGCGTAGCTTAGATGCATAAAAGGTTAGTAGCAAAGCAATGCAGCATGAGAGTGGCCAGTTGTCAGTTGGAAGAGAAAGGATGAAAAAGAACAAAGGCATGAGTTTAAATTAGTATGCAAGATAAAGACAAACACACACAGAAAAAAATCATGTTAATTACAATGTTAAATGCACATTGACTAACATACATTTCAAAACTTCACATTTAAATGAATACTGACAACATTAATATAGAAAAAAAAACGTTTGGTAATCTTGTTTTTTTTTTTTTTAGAAGATAAAGACAATAACTTACCCACTTGAGGGTGAAACATGTCATACTTTACTCTAAACTAACTTAAATACATGATTCATTTCTGTTTATCCAAGATTCAGTAATTAAATGCAAATATCATGACAAAAGACTAATTACTTTTCTTTACTTTACTTACAGAAGTACAGCCTATGCAACACTGTCATATGAAAAAACACCTAAGGAAAAATAAAAATTTGTTTTAGATAGTGACAACTTTCAAATCCAAATAAGGCACAATACTAAGTTTACACATTACAATGGAAACAGGCTATTCAAGAGAGCTATAGCTTATATCTAAATATTAATGTAGTCGGTGTGTTTATCTGTTACCGATTACCTCTGACACCCAAAATTGAGTTGCAGTGAAGGAATCACACCAAGATGACACAATCTAAAAAACACAAATACATAGTACATCAATGTTAAACTAAGCAAACTACAGCATTTTATTTTGTACACAATGCTATTATAGATGCCTATGAAAAGTGCAATATTAAACAATGTGACCATTTAATCAACACAAGTAACTACATAACAACATCAAATAACAACACCATATAATTAAAAGTACATCCCAATATACAGTATATTATTACAAAAATTACCAAATAAACAATTACTCTCGCCACAACTACATTTACTGAATCCACAATACTTTATATTAAACCTGAATTGGAAGCAAGCAAATAAATAAATCAAACTACTCGGGAATGTAAGAGATCATTTCCAAAAGCACAAACATGTAATGCACTTTATCATGTTAATACAGTTGTACTTGTATACTGTATAATTACATGTTTTGCACATTTAGAGGACCATCAGAACACTCTGCTTGTACATCTTTTTAGTTCTTTTGTTAACTTTTATCTAATTTGTCATGTTGTGATTTTTCTTATCTCTCACTTTAAATACTAACTACAAATTCAAATACACTACTAAACAATAACCAAAACTAAATTTAATTAACCAAAATATTATTCTATAAAATGTTTCCCTTTATTATCCCAATGACCATTTTATGATTTCTTTATATATTACACTTTTCAAATTTTCATCAAAGAATATGGCTTAATACTTTCTATACTGTAATAACCCTACATGCTGTCAATTATCACTGCATTATTTACATATACTATATTCATTATTTCAGATGACTCAAACACATATAGACCATATGTTGTTGCGATTGTGCGTTTGTCTTCGCATGTTATCACTCAAAATGGTTCTGCTTATTATTCAACTTCACAACAGCAAAATGTCAGGGTTGGGGATGAAGGATGGAGCAAGGACTCAATAGTGCAGGAAGATAAGGGCTTTATTAATCAAATAAAATAAAATAAAATAAAACAAAACAAACAACAAAAACTACCCCGTGGGGGGAAAACAGGCTGGCAAGGCAGGATCAGGACACGACACGACAGGATACATTCAATGGTGATACGATGACGAACTGGCCCGAGACTGCAAACACAAGGAGAATAAATGGAGAGCAAATGAGGAGGGTGAGGAGGGTAACGAGGGAACACATGTGGGGCAAATTAACCAATAATCAGGTAACAAGATGGGTGGGGTCTAGACAATTGACATGAGAGCACATGGCACACGGGAAACAAAGACAAAAGCCATGTGCTCACACAAAACAAAACACAAGCACATGGTCAGCAAAACAATCACAAGCCATGTGCTTGAACAAAAAGACACGAACACGCAGCTAATGAAAAAACTCATAAGCCGCGTGTTTCACACAAGACAACAAGAAAAGCACGCGGCTGAACACAAACCGCATGCTTCATAAAACACAACACACGTGTACAGAAGAGCGCACGGCCGAGCGAACTTGAGACCGCATGCTCCCACAACAAGACAGAACATGGAACGCAAGTGTTTGGACCCCTACACGAAACCGAAACTCAAGACATGATTGCCGGGATCTGAACACCACGCTCCACCATGAAACAGTACACGCAGACGAGAGCGCACGGCTCGAGCACTCTCGAAGCCGCACGCTCACATGAAAACAACGACATGACGCGAGTGTCAGGGCTCTGACACAAAACCATGAATTACACTAGACCAAAGTGACAGAACCCTGACACACTGCTTTACTTGTCATATTAGGGGCTACCTGTCACGTCATAGCCCCCTCTTCTTTCAAACTGTATGAAACACTGTAATGACATTGTAGCGCCTCTCTAGTGTGCTAAACTATAATGAGAGGTGGCTATCCTGAATTCTTTAAATATATATCCAATCAAATAAGTGAGGTTTCTCTAATAATTTATCTGTGTTTGCCTTGTGTGGGTGTAATTACTAGCTTATTAAATGAAATACTTTTCCCTCTTTAAATCACTATTTAAGCAGTAATATTTACACTGTAACAGGAAATTAAAGGTCTTTTAATCACTTTTCTCCTATTAACACTTTCACGTTTAACCCAACAGTTTCTCTCTTTTCTTAATTAACTTAAGATATCAACAGTCAGTAACCACAAAGGTTGTATAAAAAATATACCAGATTTACTTAAAAGAAAAAAAGTCACAAATTGAATATGTCTGGGCAAACTCACTTTTCTCATCACAAATGCATTTAAATTCACATTTAACACATAAGGGCCCAAGAAAAGAAAATAGCCGGCAAAAACCTAGCTTAACGTGAAATACCCTTCAAATGTTCAAATGATGCAGGCCTGAATGTAGCTTGGGTACGTAGTAGCCTTAAACCCAATGGCTGCTTCACCACGCAGGCCAAACAAACAAGTGGTACCTTTACTCAATGTGAATGTAACCTCACGCGCACCAGATCAAAGGCGTCAGCCGCAGAAGACAGGACTGGAGGATTCGCGATGAAGAGAAAACGGTTGAAGAGAAGAGTCACATCGTTGACGATCTCAGCAAAGTCCACACTCGATAACGCTATCCGGCTCCGGGAAGGTCTTTGATCATCGTCGGTCTCATATTCCCACACAGGCTTAACTAATCAAGGTCGCTAGCCGCTAGCTTGTCAGCAAAGTCCATGCAAACACTAGCCACTAAATCAGCGGCTAACTTAAACTTACATCTGTCGTAACTGTGATGAGTTTATCACTCAGACAAACAGAACTATCACCATTAACGTCTGGTATAAGAGTCCGTATTGAACACTTTCATTTTCTGGTGACTTACACTAACAGTAACCGTCTTTTTCTTTACGCAAAAAACTCACTCCCCTCGTTTCTCCTCGCATTCTCCACTTCCTCCCTCCTTTGACCTTTCCTGTGATTGGCTCATACACAAAACTTAAAATAAATAAAATAAATTCACAAACATTTGTGTAACTCTTTCTTCCTATTCTCACAGGCATATTTTAAGCATTTTCACATATATTATTACCCAACAAATATTTAAAATTTTAAATGCTGTATACATTAAATGAACATTACTCCATAGACATTTCTCTCATTGAGCAAAATCATAACTTCTTTGCTGGTCAATGAATCTTAACTTTTTTAACCTTAAACTCTATTTAGTAAACTATGAAATTATTTATTCAAACTTGTATATGTTACACTACAGAACATATTTCAACAGGGTTACAACAGTATTTAGTGCTCCGTGTTGTTCACTTGTTTTGAATACGAATAAAACATTGGGTCATGCATAAACTATCTTGTCTCTTTTGTATTTAAATCTAGATTAATAAAAACTTCTACATGAATACACTTGCATGAAAAAAAAGTGTGGGCTACAATTGTTACGTTTTATTAAGAGTGGGCAAAGCAACCCCCACGTCCCTACTGTATTCTACGCTCATGGGCTTGCTGATAATCGATAATATTTTTGTTTTCTTCTCTTTTACCTCACTAACCCAAATTATATAACAAACTATTTGTGGTTTTAAAAAATAAGATATTTATAATATTTGCATACTGGCACACCTCTTACTCCTCTTACTCAGTTTCACTTTAAAATGTTTCACAACATATTTGATCATTACCAGGTCAGGGCTCATTAATAATGATTGTCTGACCAGAGAACAGTGTGAAAGACAAGAGAACTGTCACCGCACAGATCAGCGAGTGCAGTCTGTACTTGGACTTGTTTTAGAACCTTTTAAAATAAAATATTCCAGCGATTGCATGCGATCCACCCATTAGAACACAACAAGAGCTAAATTCAGGTGTTTGTTTTTTTGTGTAACTGAAAGTCTTGCGTCAGCTTACTGAGATCGCAAGCTCACTGCAGCGTCCTCATTAAAATTCTTTATTTGCACGTCTTAAAGCCTTGTGAAAAAACACTCCAGCGAATTTACAGGATATAATTGTAAGAACATATTAAAGAGCTAAGTTAAGTGCATGTGAGCTTTATTTATGTTTCACTGACATCTGCCTCGCATCACGCCGGCTTCTCAACACTCGAATGGACAAAAAGGCTACATTCAGAAACTACATCATTTACATGTGTTTTTAAGCCTGGTACATTACAACACTTAAGCGAAGATAATACAACTAGAAGAACATATCATAGAGGTCAAATAAGTGCATATGAGTGCTTGTGAGATATTCTGTGTTTTACTGCAGAGCAACGCATCGTGTCTTGATCGCTTGCGCTCCGGAACACGTTGATTCTGGCCTCTCAGCGCTACAACGGACAATCACATACAAGATTATTTCAAAATACATGATAGCTTGGCAAATATCATTGAAAACATGTGAATATTAAAGCAACTGCATTTACCAGCTGCTTTCTGTCTTCAATGTTAATCCATATAAAACAGAAAATTATTCGTTTGTCCTGGCTTCTTTTATCTATCTATCTATCTATCTATCTATCTATCTATCTATCTATCTATCTATCTATCTATCTATCCCTAACAAGAATCAAAATTTAATGAAAACTATGCAATGTTATTTTAGGATTCTTCCATTTCTGCATCTAAACATCTACAACTAAAACCTGCTCTGTTATACTGTTGTTTGCAGATTGTTTATCGCGCAATTTAACTGACATTTACATTTTTTTATCATAATGAACTTGTTTGCTAGAATAGACAATTACAGCCGTATATAACAAAAATCACCAGGGTTTGTACAAGCTGCTTAAAAAGCTTGAATAGCCTACTTGTCTTTTCTTTTTTTTAAATGTAAATCCAAAAAAAAAAAAAACCTTGGAAACAGCCATATTTATGAAAAGGTGCTTGACCTAATTTGAAAACAATAGAGGGAAATTAGTGTTTCATTTTTAGAAATGACAATTTTTGTTGTCATAAAAACCTTCTTCATTACAATACAAAATAACAAGTGTCTATACAAAATATTAGGGAAACAATAACTCTTGTACTTTTTTCATCATTATATTGTTTATATATTATAATTGTATAAAAAAACATTTAACAAGTGACATAATAATCAATAATCACTGCTTAAAAATGTAAGTTGAAAATTAAACTCTTAAAGCATGAAATAATATACAGAATCAGTAAATTCGAGTTTAATGTGGGTATACTATCAGTAAACTAATCATTAAACATTTGTAATCATTCAAGAAATATTGGCCATTTCATCTTAATTTTGTTTAGAGATGAAGGTCATATTGCTAATGTTGTCCACACGAAGAAGCCACAGGATCGCAAATCCTTCAAGATCAGTTCAATGATCGGGTTTCATTTAAGTGCCTGAATAAAACTGCATATAAATTCATTATATTTTTATAACCTTTAATAAAGCCCAATATTAAGTATGCAAAAACTGTAATCTCCTAAATACTGATAGACCATTACTTTTTATCTTAATTTTAATGGTATTGACAATATATTTCTCAAGTTGTCAGACATTATTGAAAAAGTGAAGAAGGGACACTATATTAGTTATCTATTTTCATATTGTGCATATAATAGTATTCATAATTTACTTGAAAAGAGACACGTCCATTGTGTAACTGCATCATCTACACAAACCATTGTGTTTGTACCCCTAATGATTGCCTTGAGTTAAACCGCATTGTTTCAGTTACCTTCTGTGTCATTGCCCACAGCGCTTCGGTGACAGGACTTTGAAATAGCACACAGGGGAAAAAAAAAGGCACGACTTATTTCGCATCCAGCTAGCCAACTCTGTCGAAGCTGTTGTCATAGCCTAGGCTTTTTATTAGAATAGAAAATAGCAAGGGTCCATAGAAAAATAATGTTGTATGTTTTTTTTTTTTGCAGTGGGGCAGCTCAAGAACGCTGGACACACAAGTACTCTGGCTCTTTTGCCAAGTCGACATCAAAGTTAGTTCACTAACTTTAGCTTCTAGTTATTATTAGGGCCCAAGCCACTAAGGCACAGGGCCCTATTGATTTCTTAAGGATTATTACTAGGGCCCAAGCCACTAAGGCGCAGGACCCTATTGATTTCCTAAGGATTATTAAAACTCTTGTTTTTCGAAGTATTCTTTTTTTTTTTTTAATCGAGGATCCAGGGGGTTTTGGGGGCCTTAACGTGCTCCAAAACTCATGAAAATTGGCACACATGTTAATAATGACAAAACACAGCCGATGTAAAACTGTGAAGGGATTATTGATTTTTAAAATACTGTTGCCATGGCAACATGTTAAACTTTAATATTCTTTTATGATGATTTTGAGGCAGATACAACTAGAATTTTTTTGGGGGGGGGGGGGGGGGGAAAAAATGGAAACTCAGCACACATATCAGTATTAATGATAGATAGACACTGGCAAAAGCTCATAAAAGGGCGTGGAAGAAGCACTCTATAGTGCCACCTTTTGACAAAACTTGGGGGGTTAGTTTTAGCTACAGTCACCAAACTTGGTACATATATTGTTCTCATTAAGCTGGACAACTTTCTAATATAGTCATTAGTTACGACCAACAGGAAGTTGGCTATTTTGATTTGAAAATTGATTTTTGGAAAAATATAGCTGTGAATTAAAGCATACTCCTCAGAGGAGAAATATACTATACACACCAAACTTTGTCTACATGATGCCAAAACAGTGAGGAACTTATATTGCGGATGAATTTTGGATAGCTGAACAGTTTTGGCTGTGGTGATTTCTTAACCCTCTAAGCGCCAAAGTTGCAAAATTGTGACAAGACGTCATACTTAATAAAATAAGCTGTCGATCCTAATATGGTATAATATCTAATTTGTATTCCCTACCACTAGATGGCAGACCTGTAGTACTTCGATACTAGACCAAAATGACGTCATGTTCCTATTCAAAGTGTTCGAGTAAATAGCAGAGCAAGTGAGCTATCATGTCATTGATGCGGAAGCAGTTCAGTTCATAGCGTCTGAGTAAATTGTGAGATTTGTTCGAGAAAATCGCTAAATGGCTAATAAAAAGTTGTACCATGAGGATGTGTTGCAAATGTTATTCGCCGATTCTGACTCTGAAGGGGAATATTTGCCTTTTGGAAATGACGGTCGTCTAATGATCGCGCTTCTCCCGGTACATCTTTGCAGCGCAATGGTGCCACTGTGCAAGGCGCGAGTGTTCACGAAGCACAAACAAGTGATCATTTCGACCCTTATAATAATATTATAATTTTATAATAGTGATCATTTCGAGCTGTTGCTAGAGGTAAGGCAGGCAGGAGGAGGAGAATCCAGCGCCTCAAAGAGGTGGGAGAGGCCGCGGTAGATGTGGCCGTGCTGTGCGTGGGAGAGCCGGGAGACGTGGTAGAGGCAGCAGGGGTGATCTGGCTCTAAATAGGGCTGGAAATAGCGATGACAATGGTGGCTGGGTTTTTTTGAGAAATGAAGAAGTGTATGGATCAAACGCTTTGATGAGCCTGTTAGTTTTTCTAGGAGAGAAAGATTTGACCAGTGCTGCACCCTTAGAATTCCTTTCCCTCTTTCTGACTGATGACTTCTGGAACCTCATTACAAATGAAACCAACATTTATGCTCATCTGTTTTTAAACTCCCAACAGCTGAAACCCAATTCCAGATTTCATAAATGATACTGACCTATGACATCCTGTGATATGACATTCATCTGAATTTACATCATCTCATGGATGTAACAGTAAAACAGTTCAGCTCACAGATGAAGACTAAGCTATGGCAGAAATGCGAAAACTATTAATACGTAATCAACAGACATAAAACACATTAACAGCAATTTATTATATCTGCAACCAAGATAAATTGATTTGTTTAACCCAAGCTAATGAATAATAATGTGCATTTGATTAGATGTAACTGCAGTACAAGATTATGAGGTGTATTATTTGAATGCTTGGCTAAAGAGATGTGTCTTTAATCTAGATTTAAACAGAGAGAGTGTGTCTGAACCCCGAACGTTATCAGGAAGGCTATTCCAGAGTTTGGGAGCCAAATGCGAAAAAAGCTCTACCTCCTTTAGTGGACTTTGCTATCCTAGGTACTACCAAAGTCCAGAATTTTGCGACCTTAGGGAGCGTGATGGTTTGTAGCGTGGTAGAAGACTAGTTAGTTATGCAGGAGCTAAACCATTTAGGGCATTTTAAGTAAGTAGTAATATTTTGTAACTGGTACGGAACTTAATAGGTATCCAGTGTAGAGACTGTAAAATTGGGGTAATATTATAATTTTTTCTTGACCTGGTAAGGACTCTAGCCGCTGCATTTTGGACTACCTGTAGCTTGTTTATTGAAGATGCAGGACAACCAGCTAGCAGTGCATTACAATAGTCCAGTCTAGAGGTCATGAATGCATGAACTAGCTTTTCTGCATCAGACAGAACATTACATGAACAAGGTGGTAGCGATCGGACAGTAGGATCTAAACCATCTTAAAGCCTGCCCTTGAATACCTGTATAGTTTTGTAATCGATCTATGAGTATGTCATGATCTATAGTGTCAAACGCAGCACTAAGATCAAGTAAAACTAGCAATGAGATACAGCCTTAGTCTGACGCAAGAAGCAAGTCATTTGTAATTTTAACAAGTGCAGTTTCTGTGATATAGTGGAGCCTGAAACCTGACTGAAATTCTTCATAGAGATAATTTTTTTTGCAGGAAGGAGCACAATTGAGCAGACACAACTTTTTCTAAAATTTTAGACATAAAAGGAATATTTTAAATGGGTCTGTAATTTGCCAGTTTATTAGGATCTAGTTGTGGTTTCTTAAAATAGGGTTAGTAACCGCCAGCTTGAATGGTTTTGGACGTGACCTAAAGACAACGACGAGTTAATAATATTGAGAAGCGTTTTTTCTGCTACAGGTAACAACTCTTTTAGTAATTTAGTGGGTACAGATCTAACAGGCATGTTGTTGGTTTAGATTCAGTGATAAGTTTATTTAGCTCTTCCTGTCCTATAGTTTTTACTGCAGTTTATGTTTGGGTGCTATGAATGAAGCTGAAGTATTAGACGCTGTAGAATCTACATTTGTTATTGTATTTCTGATGTTATCTATTTTATCAGTGAAGAAATTCATAAAGTCATTACTATTAAACTGTGAGGGAATATTTAGATCGGGTGGCGTCTGGTTATTTGTTAATCTAGCCACTGTGCTAAATAAAAACCTAGGATTGTTTTGGTTATTTTCTATGAGTTTGTGGATATGCTCGGCCTGGCAGCTTTTAGAGCCTGTCTATAGCTGGACATACTGTTTTTCCACGCAATTCTAAAAACTTCCAAGTTAGTTTTTCTCCATTTGCGCTCAAGACTACGAGTTTTTTTCTTGAGAGAATGGGTATTACTGTTGTACCATGGCGCAGTACGTTTTTCTCTAACCTTTTTCAATTTGATGGGGGCAACAGCTTCTAATGTATTAGAGAAGATAGTGCCCATGTTGCTAGTCATTTCGTCTAGTTCATGTGTATTTATGGGTTCACAGAGCAGTTGAGATAAATCAGGCGGGTTATTTTTGAATCTGTCTTTGGTGGCTGGAACAATTGTTCTGCCCGGACGATAACGCGGAGCCATATATTTAATATTAGTAATACGCAGCATGCATGATACAAGGATATGGTCAGTAACATCATCGCTTTGAGTTATGATATCTATATCAGTAAGATCAATTCCATGCGATATAATTAAATCTAGCATGTGATTAAAACGATGAGTGGGCCCGGTGACGTTTTGCTTGACTCCAAAAGAGTTTATTAGGTCAGTAAACGCAAGTCCTAATGCATCATTTGTATTATCAATGTGAATGTTAAAATCTCTGACAATTAGCGCTTTATCAACAGTAACCAATAGGTCTGAGAGGAAATTTGCAAATTCTTTTAGGAAATTTGTATATGGCCCTGGTGGTCTATACAGAGTAGCCAGAGCAAGAGATACGTTAGATTTCTTTTGCATATCTGACAGTTTAACATTAAGCATTAGTATTTCGAATGATTTAAACCTGTATCCTGTCTTCTGAGTTACACTGAGAATATCACTATATATTGTTGCAACACCGCCGCCACACCATGCTTATAACAGTAGCTTGCAGGGGGACAGTACGGGAGTAGTTTTACTTCGTTACTGGACTTAAGTACATTTTTCAAGTATCTGTACTTTACTGGAGTCGTTTTATTTTTTAGTAATTTTTACTTTTACTTCACTACATTCCAAAGCATAAGATCGGACTTTTTAACTTCACTACATTTCATAAAACATATAGTTACTCCTTATAATATATCACATGCTCAGACACGCAGAAGCGGTGTCTGATTCATGAACGAACTGATTCATTTCAATGAACCTTTTAAATCAGTTCGCAAATCACTCCAAACGATTCATTCACGAATTGGAATGATCCGAATGCAGCTGTTCTCGAGTCGACAGCTCACTGATTCAAACAAACCGTTTAGTGCGAGTCTCCAGTGAAATTAATTCACACTGGGAGATCTGGTGATGTGCACCTTCTGATTCTGATGCTGTTAAAAGTAATTTACTAAAGTCGAATTTTAGGATTAATGATTGTAACTGAAAATCATATTTAGGTCAAAATTGTCAGTTGTTTGTGAACTAAATCTGATGTAAAGGGTGATCTATTTAAGCTCACTGAAATGCTTGAATGCAGACACATCAACATCAGTGTTTCTTTTTAGATAAAAAAACAAAAAACAAAAACGAAACATTAAAATAACACAGATTAAATAAAATAACTCATACATGTTAATATTCCCCACTGCTGTAACGTTAACAGTTTTATTAAAATGCTACGCATTTAGCCCTATGTGACATCTGTTTTTATATTGTTTATCAACAGTATACATTTTAATATTGTTTGGATTAACTATCAGAGTAGACAGATATGAATGTTTATCCATCATAACCATACTGAAAATAAATAAATATTGTTAGCTGATGCTAACTGACTAGCTAACAAGCTTGCTGGTGCTAAATTGAGGTAATATTTAGATATAAAGTCCAAATATTTTTACTCAACCACCTAGCTCGATTACATCTGAGGGAAAAAGAAAGGATGTGATGTTCAGAAAATGGTAATGTAACAAAGTTTGTAGATCGGGAAGGAGGCGGGAACCGGCGAACACTAACAAACTTTAATAATAAAATAAACTCAAAACAGCGCGACAGCCCTTGCGGACGACTGGGCTCGCACAAAATAAACAAACACAAAATAAAGTTCAGGCCTGGTCCTCTCTTGTCTTTCACTGTCGTCACGCCTCCTTTGTATCCTTCCGGAGCTCCTCCGTGTGACTCGAGACCGGTGAGTGGCGCAGGTGTCGCTCATTATTATTTACTCCACCGGCCTCGCTCCGTTCCACGGCCCTCGGCCCCGCCCCTCTCGTTACAGTATACAGTATATCAAGTGGGAGTGATGCCTCGGGGCATTTGGCCAGGGGTGTGTTTACACCACAGACAAGGTTTGAGAAGAAAAAATTCATTATAAAATATAATTATATTTTCTTTAAAATGTTCTTCCTAACTTCAGGCCTTATTCCCATGTCATATATAACTGTGATGTTCTACAAAACAAAAAGCTTTAAAACACTTTTTTCTTACTAGTGAAAATCAGATGATCAGATCACTCTCCTCACGTAGTCCATATCACAACAAAAAATTATCTCGACTCCATATAGTGGTTATTTTGAAAAGCTCCGGTATCTGAAGCATAGATTCAAAAAAGTGATAATATCACTTAACATAGTAGCCTATATACCATTGCAAATAACTTCTATATACTTTTTTACTTGAAGTACTAAAATTGAGTACTTTTGTACTTTCAACTCGCTTAAAATTACTGAGTAGATTTTATCATCCGTACTGGACTTTTACGCAGTACTTGATTTGTGTACTTTTGGTCCAGCACTGGTAGCTTGGTGGAGTAGACTCATTTATACCAATTTAATAATTTGGTTTTAGCCAGGTTTCAGTCAAGCAGAGTACATCGAAACTATTATCTGTGATCATTTAATTTACAATAACTGCTTTGGGTGCGAGTGATCTAATGTTTAGGATCCCAAACTTTAAAAATTGTTTTTGTTTTTGTTCATTTTTTTTTTTTTTTCTGGTTTAATCACGATCAGTTTTTTTCTAGATCCTGCATTAAATTTATATTTTGACCTCAATATTCTGGGAACTGACACAGTCTTTATAGATTGGACAGCGCAAGTACTTCTATCATTTAAGTGGGTAGAACAAAACATAAACATATGACAGGAATCTCGTGGACTTCAACTGTTCATCTCTGCGATATGGTAGGTAAAGCTTTAGTAGAGTTCCATATAATTTTTCTGGGTTTTTCTGCTGTTAAAAACGAGCAAATCCGATAACAGCAGGCTTTCCCCTTGTTCTTTTCTGTATGTGTCCCATATTTTTTTGAAGTGGCAATACATTTTTACCTTTTGTCCGTCCTGCATAAACAATGCGATATTAACTTTCAAATTCAGCCATGCACATGTTCTCAAATTCAGGTCTGTTTGGTCTGGCCTTGTATTTGTCTGGCAATCCTGTCATCCTCTACGTCATCATCCATGGCCTGTAAGTACTTCATTGGTAAACTCATCTTTACTGCATTGTCATCAGTGGGTATGAAAATGACAGAACGTGATGATGATTTCAATTTCAGACTGCATGTACGAGCAACTGCCTCTTGAGCGCTGACTTCTCTGTTCTTTGAATTGGCATTCATGACCTGCTTCATGCACTCACGATCAGACAGGTTATCAGGGCTTGAGTCTTTTATCACTCTCTTTAGTTAATCACTCATCTCATGTTCAGCTTTTGAAATGTAAGAGAGTATGTACATGATACAGCTGTAGGGGTTCAGAATGAACTGTATGTCCATATTTGCATTCCAAGCTCTTAATAACATTGGATTGTAGCCATTAACACAGCAGTCATGTGGTCATCTCTCCATAACTATTAAACTGGATGTAGACAGAGCCTCAATATGTTTCTCATACTCTTCATAAGTCATGTTTGCTTGATTAAGTAGCTGTGTAATGTTTTCAAAACTCTGATTTGAGTCATTCAGTAGATTCCACACCTTCTGTAGCTGTTCTTTTGCAACACTGGCATAATCTCTTTCCTCTGATCCATTCTCATCATCAGACTGATCTACAGGAGGAGGCCTGGGACGAGTTATTGTGGTTCTGTTAATGGGTGGTTTAGGAAATCCAAATCTTCAGTGCTTCTTGTTCTTTCTACAGGATTTGGAGGGATTACAGCTGTGCATCTGCACTTCACTTACAATTCTGTGCAGTTCTGGGTCTTTGTGTGGGTCTGGTAATTTGCACGAGATGTATTTATCAATGAAATCACAAACATCCTGATCCTGAACATTTTCAAACTCTGGAGCATCTTTCACCCAAAATAAGCAATGAAAAAAAGTTCACAGTTTCACCTTGTTGTGCTTTAATAGCATTTATCACTTCAGGCCATCTCATCTCAGCAGCATTAAACGTACAGGAAAATGTGGGAGTGCCCAGCTGTCTCAGTATAGCAAACAAGTCACGCAGAGTTTTCTCCCAGTACGCTGGAGTCCCTCTTAATGGTTGCATGAAACGTGTTGCCTCATTATTATTCACAAGCTTTTCTAACTCATGTTTGTCCTGCAGCACTGAACAGTTTATTCTGCGTCCATCACGGGTCATGGGTTTTGCTTTTCTCAGCTGGATAGACATACTAGATGTGGCCATGTGCATTTCAGTGACAAACTGAGAAAAGAAGATGTAGCTTGTGTCTCTTGCACAACGATTGTCATTAGAGAATAGCTTTGTGTTAAAGTACCTGCTGGGGGAAACATGTTTTGCTCTGTTAGGCTCATCAAAAGTGTTTTTACCATCAGGAAACTGCTCAGCGAACAACATTGATTCAAGTTTTTGAACTTTAAAAATGCTAACAGGACAGGCTGCTGGGGCAATGCAAAATTTTCCATCATCATAAGACAACAGCTGCTAACCAAGATCTGGGGGCTGAAGACATGTATCCAAAGCAAGGCCTCTTGATTGCTCTACTGCAGTATTCTCAGGGTCATCACTTGAATCATTGTGTTCATTCTCATTGCTCTGTTCTTCAGTGTTCTCATTTTGGCTGCTGCTCTCAACATCCATTTCCTCTTCAGAAGCACTGATGTCATTTGCGGACTGTTCATGCTCATTGAACATTTCTTCTTCTGAGAGTGCTGCATTAATGAAGATATCTTTATATTCTGAATGGATTTCTTTTAGTTTTCTTAAAGCAGACAAGACCTTATACATGTTCAAAGTCTGAAACTGATATTGTCTTTGGTAACACATACGTCTTTTCAATTTCACTGTAAGCAGCTGTGATTCACTTCTGGATCTTGGTAAACAATTTACTGTTGTTTCTACGTCAGATGCAACAGAAATTACAGCTCCTTTTATAGCTCTCTGTTGACCTTTAGGAAGTGTTACAATTTTTGCAAAGGGAATGTACTTTGCAATAACGTGTCTTTCTAGAATATTCAAATCAGACAGTTCTGGAGGAATGGGAGTGAACTGAAGCATATCAGTAACCGCAATATCTGGCATTAGACCTCTCATCAGGGTTCTATAGCAGTAGTGACAGATTCATTCTGCTTTCATATCCTTCGAGGCACACTGATCAGGGCAGTCAGAGCAGATGTGAACATAGTGTCCAGTCAAGCAAAGTGAAGCAACTGTTAGATTTTTTTGATAATTACGCACGTCACATTTACGCATTTGATTTGAGAAGAGCGCTCTGGCACAGCATGTGCAGACATACAAGTTGGCCCCTGTTTTATAACACCTCTGAAAATATTTAAGGCCCTTAGCATACTCGGATCTTTTACTATCTCAGGTTGGCTATCTTGTAACGTTTTCTCTGCTGGCGCATCGGATACATTTTTTTGTATTTGTATTGTATGTCTTGTGCACAGTGTACTTTGTGAAGTATCTTAAGTGCAGATATTTTGTTTTCAGATTTGAATAAAAAAAAAAAATTCTGACGAGCCCTAAAATGGGCATCACAATGATAACACTGTTTGAAAATTTCCTTCCTTTTTTCATAGAAATCAGGATCATTTTTGCATCGGTTTGTATAATGGTCCTTTTGTCTTTGCCTAAAAATAGGATCTTTTAAATATCTATTAAAAAAAAATATTGCACGTGTGGTTTCATATGTCACGAATTCGGATCTTCCTGAGTCGAGTCTAGTCACAGTTGACCTTCCTGAGTCGAGTCTAGGCACAGTTGATCGTCATGAGTCAAGTCAAGTTACAGTTCATTATCATGAGCCAAGTCAAGTCACAGCTAATCTTCCCGAGTCAAGTCTAGTCACAGCTGATCTTCATGAGTCAAGTCTAGTCACAGCTGATCTTCATGAGTCAAGTCAAGTCACAGCTAATCTTCCCGAGTCAAGTCTAGTCACAGCTGATCTTCATGAGTCAAGTCAGGTCACAGCTGATCTTCATGAGTCAAGTCAAGTTACAGTTCATTATCATGAGTCAAGTCAGTTCACAGCTGATCTTCCTGAGTCAAGTAAAGTCACAGTTGATCATCATGAGTCAAATCAAGTCACAGCTGATCTTCATGAATCAAGTCAGGTCACAGCTGATCCTCCTGAGTCAGGTCTAGTCACAGCTGATCTTCACGAGTCAGTTCAAGTTACAGTTCATTTTCATGAGTCTAGTCAGGTCACAGCTGATCTTCATGATTCAAGTCAGGTCACAGCTGATCTTCATTAGTCAAGTCAAGTCACAGCTGAGGCTGCCAGATGCTCGTTACTTCACAGGCTGATCTTCTAGAGTCTCAGCCATTCTCAGCTGTTCATCCGAGTCATGTCACGACCGTCATTCTTCATCCAGAATCACCGTTGCATTAAAAAAACACAGCTGATCATCAGGAGTGTTGTCATGTCCTGTCTGTTGCACCCAGATTTTCAAGGTCAGTCTTTCGGTATCCCAGTCTGGTATTTAGTGTGAGGGATACACCATTGGTGTCTGCATGCGCAGCTGGTATCTCCAAACCCACTCACTCTAACCCTTCTTTTCCTGAACTAATTCCCCTGTCTGAAGTGTTTCCCCTGATGGGGATCGCCTTTTGTTGCGTTTGGGCTGCATACACCTCCACAGAACTCCCAGAGGCGGCAGCACCCACTATCAGGTCTGCAGAGTCGGTGGCTGAAGCTACCGTCTCTCCTGCGGTGGGTGGTGCTCGCTGCTGTGTTCCCCCGAAGCGATGGTGCCCGCTGCAGTTTCTCCAGAGGTGGCGGCGCATGCTGCAGAACCTTCTGAAGCGGCGGTGCTCGCTTCAGCTCCTTGCGTGGTGGTGGCGCCTAGAAACGCACATTCGACCTGTCATGTCAGGGTCAAGGAAACCTTTGCTGAACTCTCCTGTACCCTGATGGCTCTACTGTAGAACCTCCAGAGGTGGCGGCATCCGCTGCAGAACCTCCAGAGGTGTCAGTAGTACCCACCTGTGAACTCTCTGCCTGTCCTGTTCCAGCCAAGGAGGCTGTCTATGAACTCTCTGCTTGTTCTGTTCCGGCCAAGGAAGCCGTCGATTAACTCTCTGCCTGTTCTGTTCTGGCCAAGGAGGCCGTCTATGAACTCTCTGTCTGTTCTGTTCCGGCCAAGGAGGCCGTCTATGAACTCTCTGCTCATCCTGTTCTGGCCAAGGAGGCCGTCCATGAACTTTCTGTCTGTCTTGCTCCGGCCAAGGGGGCCGTCAGTGAACGATCTGCCTGTTCTGTTCCGTCCAAGGAGGCCGTCTATGAACACTCTTTCTGTCTTGTCAACAGCTATTGAGGCCATCTGGGAATCCTCATCCCTGTCCCTGTCACGGTGTTTATGGAGGCGTTGTGACCTTTTGTCTTGACCCGACCCAGCCATGGAGGCGGCCCCTGAACGCTCAGGATCTTGTCTATCAACCCATGTCTGTCTGTGTTGTCTGTCTCTGCTCTCTCGTTGTTACAGTCTCCGCCATGGTCTCCTGATCGGTGTGGTTCACCAGGGGGTTTCCTGTTCTCTCTGCTCCGCCGTGGTGGTCCTCTGCCCCGTCGTGGTGGTTTACTGTCTGGTTCTGGTGGTCCTCTGCTCCGCCGTGGTGGTCCGCTGCTCTGCCGTGGTGGTCCTCTGCCCCGCTGTGGTGGTTTACTGTCTGGTTCTGGTGGTCCTCTGCGCTGCCGTGGTGGTCCTCTGCCCCGCCATGGTGGTCCTCCGCTCCGCTGTGGGGGTCCTCTGCTCCGCCGTGGTGGTCCTCTCCTCCGCCGGGGTGGTCTACTGTCTGGCTCTGGTGGTCTGCTGTCTGGCTCTGGTGGTCCTCTGGTCCGCCGTAGTGGTCTACTGTCTGGCTCCGGTGGTCGTCTGCTCCGCCGTGGGGATCTTCGGTCTCGCCGGCTCTGCCTCAGTCCCTGGTCTCGCCTATCCTTGGACCTGGCCCTCCGTCCTTCCCCCTGTTCCGCCTCCACTCCACCGCCCTCTGGAATCGTAAAGGGTTTTGAGCGTCTGGGAGCCGCTCCTTGGGGGGGGGGGGGGGCTCTGTCACGAATCCTGTCCATGGACTTCCGTTCGATCACCACCAGAGGTCACCCTTCCTTTACATTGACTCTCACACTACACAAACGGTTGCATAGCACCCCGGACTACATTTCCCATCATTCATTGCACGGTTTGCATGCTGTACTGATTGCACTCATTGCACACAGCTTTTTCTTATCACCTCACTCACTATATAACGCCCACTCAAACTGCCATTCTCTGCTGTGTATTGTTTAGCCCGTACCCCATTCCGAGTCTCTGTTTTTTCCTTGTTTTGCCTTGCCTGTTTCAGCGGTATCTAATCTTTGCCTGTTTTCCTGGTTTTTCCCCTCTCGTCTCGCCCCTGTGACTCTGTCTGCCGATCGGTGACCTACGCTAGACCTAGGACTATTCTTGTGTTTTGCCCGCCATATACCTGTTTGCTATTGTTCGACCCTGCCTGTTATACCATGTCTCTTTGAATAAAGCTTGCAGATGGATCCACACGTCTCACGTCTCGTCATCCCCGTTACACATATATTTAAACATGTTCCTGTAATTTTCTCATATAGTGCTTTGTCTTTCCCAGAATTTTTCATCATTCCTGTAATTTTTATTTATGTTGTTCTTTTGTCTCTGCCAGAATTGTTCATCATTTCTGTAATTCTTCAAGATTCAAAAATTTTTTATTAATCCCAGAGGGAAATTGCTTTCCATGTTACAATTGCTCTCAAGAAAGAAAGAAATGAAAGAGAAAGAAAGAAGATAATAAAAATTAATAAATATATACCTATATATCAATAAAATTAATAAGTAAAACATACAAATAATAATATAAAACTATACCAGTAAAATGGTAGTTTAGATCAAATATAAAATTAATTAAAGTGGAATAAAATTACAAATGTGGAATATAATAAGTCCAATATGGTAATGTTAATTAAGTACAGTAGTTATATAGTATGCATTGCACACTAATTTTAGTATTAATAAATAGGCAGTAATAATAATAATAATTTGCATTGCACAAGAAAAGTCCCTTATTGCACATGAAATGAACATGTATTGCACATGCATTACTCATAAATTTCCCAGCACTTATAGAGAGGAGTTGTACAGCCTGATGGCCACAGGGATAAAGGATCTTCTGAAGCGCTCAGTGGAACACTCAGTCTCTGGCTGAATGTGCTCCTCTGGTCGACCAGCACACTGTGTAGTGGGTGAGAAGGATTGTCCAGGATTGAGTAAAGTTTTTACATCATCCTTCTCTCAGCCACAACGTGAACAGGGTCCAGCTCCATGCCAAGTACAGAGCCAGCCCTCCTAATTAGTTTGTCCAGTTTATTTCTGTCTGCCACCTTCATACTACTTCCCCAACAGACCACTGCATAGAAAATGACACTAGACACCACAGACTCATAGAACATCTGCAGCATGGTGTTGCAGACGTTAAAAGACTTGAGCCTCCTCAGACAAAACAGCCTGCTCTGACCTTTCTTGAAGAGTGCTGTTGAATTTGATGTCCAGTCCAGTTTGTTGTCTATATGGACTCCCAGGTATTTGTAATCTGCAACAATCTCCACTTCCTCACCATGGACAGACAAAGGAGTGACGGGGGTCCTGGATTTTCTAAAATCCACTACAAGTTCCTTTGTTTTCCTGACATTGAGCTGTAGGTGGTTTAGCTCACACCACATAACAAAGTTGTGCACTACCGTCTCGTACTCTGAGGTGTCACCACCCTGAATACATCCTACAACCGAGTCATCAGAGAACTTCTGAAGATGGCAGAATTCGGAGTTTTAACTAAAATCAGATGTATACAGGGTGAAGAGGAAGGGAGAAAGAACTGTCCCCTGAGGAGCACCGGTTCTGCAGATCACAGTGTTGGACACACAGTTCTGTATGCGGACGTACTGGGGGCGGCCAGTGAGGTAGTCCATAATCCAAGAGACCAGAGGAGTGTACACCTGCATGTTCTTCAACTTCTCCTCCAGTAGGGGGGGCCTGAGGGTGTTAAAGGCACTAGAGAAGTCAAAAAGCATAAACCGCACAGAACTCCTCGGTTTCTCTAGGTGAGTATAGGTTCGATGGAGCTTGTGTACGATGGCATCATCCACTCCAAGTTGAGGCTGGTAGGCAAACTGTAACGGATCAAGGAAGGGTTTGACAAGGGGCCAAATGGATCTGAGGATCAGTCTCTCAAAAACTTTAATTAGGTGAGAGGTCAGCGCTACTGGCCTGTAGTCATTGGGTACACAGGGCCATGCAACTTTTGGCACCGGCACTAAGCAAGATGTTTTCCATAGCACTGGGACCCTCTCCAGATATAGGCTCAGGTTAAAGATGTATTGTAGCACACCACAAAGTTGTGGGGAACAGGCTTTCAGTATTCTTGGACTGATTACATCAGGGCCCACAGTAGATATATGCCGGTATCAAATTTTCATGTTGCGATTAATTTACTAATGCTTTTATCATGGTATACGGTATTACCATGATATTGAAATTTAGTTTTAAAAAAGGTGTTGTCATAATACAGTATAACAGGTTTAATAACTTTTTTCTTATAAAAAAAATAACTGAACATTTAAATGCAAAAAAGCAATACAGAAAAATGTATAAAGATAAAAGATTTACACAGATTAAAGTGCAAAAGAAATATAAAGACCAATAGGTATCACTTTACAATAAGACCTCATTAGTTAACCTTAGATAATGCATTAACATTCACAATGAGCAAAAGCTACATTTGCTACATAAGTTATTATGGTTATTATATAATCTTAAAAAAAAAATACAACTCTTAGTTCATGTTAGCTCATTAAATAATACAGTTGCAACTTTTGATTTGTTGATTTGATTGTTATTAAATATTGGAATTACCTAAGATTAATGAATGTCAGAAGAATTTTTCATTGGCAGTTTATGTTAACTGAATTAAATAATGTTAACTAATGAAATCCTAATGTAAAGTGTGACGAGCAATAAATAATCAAAAAACTTTCAAACAATATCTAGGGCATGTTGTAGTCCAGATTAAAACATTTTAAAAAGTATGAAAATAAATAGCCTGTTAAGCCTATTAAGAATGTGTGCTTTCATTCAGCATGTCTCTCATGTGTTCTGCCATGCGCTTCTCATCCGTGCTTGTTTGTGCATTGTGACCAGTTGATGGGAAAAGTATTCCTAAAATGCATTCAAAATTCTGTATAATTTGTAATAAATAAGTATTCTCTGTATTTTGAAGTGCCCACGATAACAATATTGTGCATATTCATTATTGTGATATATCGCATTACCGAATACCAGCACATGTCTAGCCCACAGCCTTTGTGGGGCTAAGCCTGCTCAATTCCCTTCTTACTTGATCCCCTGAGATGGGGATGGTTCCAGAGGAATCTGGTGTAGTGGCCACTACATGGGGGATGGACTGGTGAATGTGTAGAGAAGTTATAGGAGGGGAGCATTTGAGACATCACATCAAATCTGTTAAAGAAAAGATTAAGCTCATTAGCATGGTCTGTATTGCCCTCCAACAGCTGGCTGCCGGTCTTGTAGCCAGTGATGGTCCTCATGCCTCTCCACACCTCCCTCAAGTTATTTTGTTGCAGGCTATTTTCCAATTTCCTCCTGTACTTTTCCTTTCCCTCCCTTATCTTGACAGACAGCAGTATTTGAGCCCTCTTAGCTTCCTCCTTATCACCTGTCCTAAAAGCCCTCTTTTTATCATTGAGAGCACCTTTAATGTCCTTGGTGACCCAGTGTTTATTGTTAGGGAAGCAATGAATAGTTTTCAGGGGCATGCAGATGTCAACACAGAAATTAATGTATTCCGTGATGCGGTCAGTCAGTTGGTCAATGTCCTCACCCTGTGGCTCACAGAGCACCTACCAGTTCCTGCAGGGCAGCATTGGCTTCATCAGACCATTTCCTAACCTTCTTGACAGTAGCAGGTTGCCTCTGAACCAGGGGTTTGTATATTGGAAGGAGATGGATCAGGTTGTGATCTGACCTGCCTAGTGGGGGGAAGGCTGAAGAGCTGTAGGCACCTTTAATATTTGAATATATTAAGTCTAGGCTCTAGACACCTCTGGTGTAACAATCCACATACTGAGTGAAGGTAGGAAGTGTTTTCATGAGGGACACTTGATTGAAGTCACCGGAGATGAGATACAAGGCGTCGGGGTGGCGAGTCTGAAGTTTGGCAGTGACTGAGTATATGAGATTGCATGCGCCCGCAGCATTAGCAGATGGAGGAATGTAGACGGCGATTAAAATGGCGTGAGAGAACTCTCTAGGCATGTAGTATGGGCGAAGCCCCACAGCCAAAAGTTCAATATCAGGGCTGCAAACACGCTCTTTCACAGTTACATTACCCGGGTGGCACCACATGTTGTTAATATAAACAGCCAGTCCTCCTCCTCTCCTCTTACCACACTCCTCTCATCTCCGGTCTCCTTTTCCTCTCCGCCGTTTTCTTCCACCTCTGCATCCTCTCACTGTCCTCCTTCGTATCTCATCAGGGATGTTTAAAGTCTGATACAAAGTTGGATCAAAAATGCCAGCCGGTTGCAATGCGATCAGCAGATCTCAGGTGTAAACAAAAGAGCCGGCACCATGTTGCTGCACCATGAATATTCTTATTTATGTAGTTATTTTGTCTCTGCCTGAATTGTTCATCATTTCTGTAATCCTTATTTATGTAATTTCTTTGTCTCGGCCTGAATTGTTCATCACTTCTGTAATTTCTAATTATTTAGTTTTTTTTTTGTCTCTTCCTGAATTGTTCATCATTCCTGTAACTGCTGGTTACATTCCTTTTTTTTATCTGTCTATATTCATTAATATTTTTGTAATTGTGTTTCATTGCTTGTTTGTGTTTTTCTCTGTAAATCACATTATTCCAGTAGCTGTTCTTCATGGCTTGCTTACGTTTTTGCCTAAATTTGCAACTTATTTTATAATCATAGATTTTAATTTGTTTGATAATTTTATAGATTTTTTTGTCATCAACACATTGCCTCTGAGCCATTTCTTTGTGCCAATTTTTAGAATAAGCCTTTCGTTTTTGATTTTGTTCAGTTTTCTGTCTGCTTGATTGCCAATTGTGAATGCTGGTGATTTAAAGCTGACATTGCCAATTGATCCTGTGACAGTATGCTATGAGAAAGTTCACTCAATGGTACATTTTTATATTGGTCTCGATTCTGAGTGACGGTAGTTAGAACTTCCATTTTATCTTGATAAATCAAGTAGGCTTGTTCATCAGTTGATGTGGCTTTGTTAACAGCAGTTTCAGATAGTTGTTGAACTGGATGTTGGACTTGAACATACAAATGAGACAGATGGTTGCACATCATGTTCAAGGTCACAGCAGTTCAGGGAGGCTTTAGTCAAGTGGGCTTGTTCATCAGTTGATGTGGCTCTGTTAACAGAACTCTCAGATAGTTGTTGAACTGGATCTTGGACTTGAACTTGTTGTAGGACATTAGCAGACGTGCATTGTTCATTGTTTCATTGAGCTTCTTTCTCAAATGAGATGAATGGTTGCACATCATGTTCAAGATCACAGTAGTTCAGTGAGACTTAAGTACGTACATAGCTTTCAGTCATCATGCTAATGAATGATACAGGCAGCAGCTCAAACTCTTCCTGGTCCCTCAAATCGAAACACCCATGAAACAATAGTAAAAGCCTGTCCACGAGATCCGGTAATTGATGAAACATCAGGAATACCACTGTACCTGTGCTTTCATCAGAAGGCATTCCATATATTTTTCTGCAGTGAGAATCAAAATACCCAAACCTCCATGATCATTCTCTGAATACAGCGATACATGAGCCTCACACAACAGCAAAGCATCACTCACATCAGCTATATCTATCTATCTATCTATCTATCTATCTATCTATCTATCTATCTATCTATCTATCTCTCTGAAAATATCTATCTATCTATCTATCTATCTATCTATCTATCTATCTATCTATCTATCTATCTATCTATCTTCATAGCAACACCCTAGCAACCACCCCGGGTTCCCACAGCAACCGCATAGCAACACCATAGCAACTGCAGTGGGTACGCAAGCAACCACATAGCAACACCTTAGCAACCACACCAGGTACCCTAGCAACCGCATTGCAACACCCTGACAACCACCCGGGTACCCTAGCAACCACATAGCAGTATCCTAGCAACCACCCCAGGTTCCCACAGCAACCGCATAGCAACACCCTAGAAACCATCCCGGGTAAACTAGCAACTGCTATAGTAACCACCCCAAGTACCCAAGCAACCGAATATCAACACCTTAGGAACCACACGGGTATTCCAGCAGCTGCATTTCTATCTATTTTTCATCATAGCAACACCCTAGCAACCATCCAGTGTACCCTAGAAACTGCATAGCAACCACCCCGGGTACCCTAGCAACCCCATAGCAACGCCCTAGCAACCCCACCAGGTACCCTAGCAACCGCATAGCAACCCCTTAGCAACAGCCTCGGGTACCCTAGCAACCGCATAGCAACACCCTAGGAACAATCCCGCGTTCCCTAGCAACCGCATAGAAACACCCTATCAACTGCTCCGGGTACCCCAGCAACCGCTTAGCAACACCTTAGCAACCACCCGGGTACCCCAAGCAACCACAAAGCAATTCTAGCAATCTATCTAATATATATATCTATCTATCCATCCATCTATCTATTCTATCTATCTATCTATCTATCTATCTATCTTCATAGCAACACTATAGCAACTATCCAAACCAACCTAGCAACCACCCCGGGTACCCTAGCAACCGCATAGCAACACACTAGCAACCACCCCTGGTACACTAGCAACCGCATAACAACACCCTAGCAAATACCTTGGGTACCCTAGCAACCGCATAACCACCCCGGGTACCCTAGCAACCACACCAGGTACCCTAGCAAACAGCATAGCAACACCTTAGCAACCATCCCGGGTACCCTAGCAACCGCATAGCAACACCCTAGCAACCACCCCGAGTGCCCTAGCAACTGCTCTAGTAACCACCACAAGTACCCTTGCAACCAAATAGCAACACCTTAGCAACCACACGGTGTGTTC
Source organism: Sinocyclocheilus anophthalmus (assembly GCA_018155175.1). Classification (NCBI taxonomy): domain Eukaryota; kingdom Metazoa; phylum Chordata; class Actinopteri; order Cypriniformes; family Cyprinidae; genus Sinocyclocheilus; species Sinocyclocheilus anophthalmus. Next base: position 53,767 of record JADLZN010004476.1, read on the forward strand.
TAGCAGCTGCCTCTCTATCTATCTACCTATCTTCACAGCAACACTCTTGCAAAGCTCCAACCAACTATCAACCAACCGGGTAACCAGCAGGCAACGCATAGTGAACACCTAGCCGACCGCTCGGGTTACACTAGGCCAACTGATAACCGCCACCAGGTACCCTAGAAACCGATGCAAACACCCCTAGCAACCAACCCCGGGACCCTAGAACCGTATAGCAACAAAATGGTTACCTAGCAACCACAAATTAAGGCCACACCCTAGCAAAAACCACAGGTACCATAAGGTACCGCACATAGCAACCACCCTGCACCCTGGTTCCACAGCTATGCATCGCAAACACCAATAGGCAACGCGTGGGTACCCAATCAACCAATAGAATAACCCTAGCAAACCGAGACCCTAGAAACCGAATAGCAACACCCTAAAAACCATCCCGGGTACCCTAGCAACTGCTCTAGTAACCACCCCAAGTACCCTAGCAACCGAATAGCAACACCTTAGCAACCACACAGGTATTCTAGCAGCTGCATTTCTATCTATCTACCTATCTTCACAGCAGCAACAATCTTGCAACCGATCAAACCATAAAACTCTATCTATCTATCCAGGGGCGCGGGGAAGATGTTTTCGGTTGGGGGTGCTTTGTGTGTCCGTGTTGGGTGAAAGGGTGGGGGAGGGGGCTGGTTCACTTACGTCAGTGCTCGTGCTGGGGCTGGTGTTGTTCGGATGCGATTTTGGAAAGTTTTGCTGGGATGGGCATTTAAAAAATTTGCTTTGCGCCATTATCTCGTAGTATTAAATTTAATCTTGTTTCGCATTCTGTACAGTTCATGTCTGAAACCACAGCGTCACGTGTTCATGAGGATTAGACTAATCATCCCATATAGAAAACATCACAAGTAAAACATGGGTTTATTATAGCCCACTTACAAATTACATTTCAGAGATTATTACAAATAAATTATTAAATGCTAAAACTGAATAAATTTAAATTAACAAACTTGGCGTTGCATTTGCAACCATGTGAAAACAGGGGGTGTTGCAGCCCTACTTTCCCGCGTCTGTCTAGCTATCTATCTATCTGTCTATCCATCCATCTATAATCTATCTATCTCTCTATCTATCTATCTATCTTATAGAACACTCTAAACAAACTATCCAAACAAACAGCAACACCCCCCCGGTTTCCCTAGCAACCGATAGCAACACACTAGCACGTCCCGGGTACTGCAATGCTTAGTAAACACAACAAGTACCCAGAACGCAGAGAACACCTTAGCAACCACCCCGGGGACCCTAGGAAAGCAGAGCAACCCCTAGCAACCAACAGGGTAACTTAGCAACCGCATAGCAACACCTTAGCAACAGCCCCGGGCACCCTAGCAACCGCCTAGCAACACCTTAGCAACCACCCAGGTTACCCTTGCAACGGCCCTAGCAAAACGCCCAGGAATCTAGGACACCACAGCACCCTCAGTACCCTATCCTGAGTAGCTTAGCATGCTAGCAAACAATACAACACCCAGAACAACCAAGCAAATGCATAGCAACACCTTAGCAACCGCCCGGGTACCCTAGCAACCGCATAGCAAAACCCTAGCAACCGCCTGAGTACCTTAGCAACCGCATAGCAACACCTTAGCAACCACCCGGGTACCCTAGCAACTGCATAGCAACACCCTAGCAACTGCCTTAGGTACTCTAGCAACCGCATAGCAACACCTTAGCAACCACCCCGGTTTCCCTAACAACCGCATAGCAACACCCTAGCAACCATCCCGGGAACCCTAGCAACAGCTCTAGTAACCACCCCAAGTACCCTAGCAACCGAATAGCAACAACTTAGCAACCACACAAAGTACCTAGCAAACTGCATAGCAGACCTAGCAACTGACACCCGGGTAACTTAGCAACCCAGGCAAAACTAGCAACAGCCCCGGGCACCCTAGCAACCGCATAGCAACACCTTCACAACCACCCTGGGTACCCTAGCAAGGCCCTAGCAGCTGACACAGGTACCCTAGCAACCACACAGCAACACCTCAGTAACCATCCTGAGTAACTTAGCAACCGCATAGCAACACACTGGCAAGCACCCAGAATACCCTAGCAACTGCATAGCAACACCCTAGCAACCGGCCCGGGTACCATAGCAACCACCTTGCAACACCTTAACAACCACCCCGAGTACCTTAGCAACCACATAGCAACACCTTGGCAACCACCCACAACACATTAGCAACTGCATAGCAACACCTTAGCAACCACCCTGAGTAGCTTAGCAACCACATAGCAACACCTCAGTAACCATCCTGAGTAGCTTAGCAACCGCATAGCAACACACTAGCAAGCACGCAGAATACCCTAGCAACTGCATAGCAACACTCTAGCAACGGCCTTAGGTTCCCTAGCAACCGCATAGCAAACCGTAGCACCCCCAAACCGGGGACTCTAGCAAACAGCAGCAAACCTAGCAAACTGCCTTGGTTCCCTACGCAACCGCATCATAGCAAACACTTAGCAACCACACCGGGTAACTAGAACACCCTAGCAACAATCACGCGGTTTACCCTAGACCAACTGCTTAGACCACCCAAGGTACCTTTCAACAGCATGCACAACTTAGAAACCAAACGGGTACACTAGCAACCGCATAGCAACACCCTAGCAACCATCCCGGGTACCCTAGCAACTGCCCTAGTAACCACCCCTAGTACCCTTGCACCCAAATAGCAACACCTTAGCAACAACACGGGTATTCTAGCAGCTGCATAGCAGCCACCCCGGGTACCCTAGCAACCGCATAACAACACCATAGCAACCTTGGATACAAGAAATGCAATACAAACACTCAGAACACCTTAGCAACCACATGGCAACACCTTAGCAACCACACGGGTATTCTAGCAACAGCATAGTAACACCCTATCAACTGCCCTGGGTACCCTAGCAACCGCATAGTAACCACCCAGGGTACCCTAGCAACCGCATAGCAACACCTATCAAAACTGATAATGATATTGTATTTAAACTTATTATTTAAGTTGGCTTGAAAGAGCCAACTTGCTGAAATCCGATTTCTTCTTCTTCTTCAACCAATTTTTTAAATGTATCTCCTCCTAGACTTTTAAAGCTACAACCACCAAACTCGGGTCAGACCTTCAAATTGGTCTGACTCAGGTTGCTATATCTTTTCAGACTGATCTGACTTATGGTTTTCGTAAACCAGACTATCAAAACCACCAAAAATCCCATAGACTTTCATTGAGGGGGTGAAAACATTTATACAATAAGACTTCTGGTGTATTTAAGCGTCTATGCTATAGCAAAGCTTAAATAACACTTTTTTTGAAAATAGGCTAATTTTCCAACTTCCCTAGAGTTAAACTGTTGAGTTTTACAGTTTTCGAATCCATTCAGACGATCTCCGGGTCTGGCGTAGCACTTTTAGCAGTAGCTTAGCATAGATCATTGAATCTAAATTAGACCGTTAGCATCTCGCTCAAAAAAAGACCAAAGAGTTTCTATATTTTTCCTAATTAAAACTTGACTCTTCTGTAGTTACAGAGTGTACTAAGACCGACGGAAAATGAAAGTTGTGATTTTCTAGGCCGATATAACTAGGAACTATACTCTCATTCCGGTGTAATAATCAAGGAACTTTGCTGCGTACCATGGGTGCAGCAGGCGCAATGATATTACACAGCGCTGAAAGTAAGTTATGGTGTTTAACTAGTGGGAGTATTTTCAGGTTGCTGCCGTAATATCAGCGCCTGCGCACCCTGCTACGCAGCAAGTGCCTGTTATTATGCCGAAATTCATTCCATGGTGGAAACATGTAGTGACATGCTAGTCACTTGCTAATATGCTAATGGAAGCTAGTTATGCTAGTCTGCTAACAAAAAAAAGGATAATAACTTGCTACTAATGCTGAAACGTAGATAGCGACAGCCAGTCACTTGGCTGATCTGCAGCGACATGCCGTACGTATATAGCTGTAACCTGCTAATAATATCTACTATCTATCTATATATATATCAACAGCTAAAGCATGCTGAGAAATCTATCTGTCTATGCTAGTGACATGCTAATCATGCTAGAAACGTACAAACAACATGCTAGTAACTCTGCTAATCATGTTGAACATGCTAGCGAAATGCTCGTATTTGCTAATCATGCTGCAACAGGCTAATGAATGTCAATCATGCTAAAAACAGCTAGCAAATGAAAATATTGTAATATATGATAGCAACATGCTAAATCATACTAGTGGACATGGTAGTTCACTTGCTAATCATGCTAGCAATATGGTAGTCACTTACTAATCGTGCTTGCAACCTGCTAGTTTCTTACTAGTCATGCTAACAAAACATGCTAATCACTTGCTAACCTTTATAGCAAATGCTAGTAACATGCTAGTCATGTTAGAAACATGCTAGCGACATGCCAGTAAATTGCTAATCATGCCACCAATATGCTAGTAACAGGTTAATCATGCTAAAAACATGCTAATCATGCAAGAAACATGCAATCAACAACTAAACTATCTAAATATTCAAACTTCAGGCTGTTACAACTGCTTTAAATTTTCAGATCTATCTATCTATCTATCATAGCAACATGCTAATCATGCTAGAAATCTATCTGTCTATCCTAGCGACATGCTAATCATGCTAGAAACGTACAAACAACATGCTAGTAGCATGCTAATCATGCTAGCAACATGCTAATAATGTTAGCAACATGCTAGCGAAATGCTTGGTAATCATGCTTAAAAAAAGCTAGGCAAATGCTAATGACATGCTAGTCACTTGCTAATCATGCAAGCAACGTGTTAGTCACTTGCTAATCATGCTAGCAATATGGTAGTCACTTGGTAATCATGCTAGCAACATGTTAGTAGCATGTTAATCATATTAGAAACATGCAAGCAACATGCTAGTAACTTGCTAATTATGCTAGCGACATGCTAGTCACTTGTTAATCATGCTAGCAACATGCTAGTAACTTGCTTATCATGCTAACGACATGTGACAGTGAATGCTCAAGTCAGTTACGACGATGAACTGCAGTCAGGTCGAGACCTCTGTTTTGTCAGTATTTGACTTGAGAAAATTACGCGAAAACCAGGATTTAATCTCTTCTAAACAGCCCAAAAGAGAGGACGAAAAAAGGGTAGAATTTGGCTTAGAAGACAAATAAAGCTGTGTCGTCAGCATAGGAATGAAAATTGATGCCAAATTTCCTAAAAATTTAACCAAGGGGTAGTAAATAAATAATAAATAAAAGAGGGCCCAAAATAGAACCTTGAGGAACACCAGCTGTAACAGGTGAGACATATGATCTGAAATTTTTAAGTTGAACAAACTGTGTGTGCGCCCAGAGAGATAAGATCTGAACCAACTAAGAGGGACACCAGTAATACCTATAGAAAGTAGTCTATCTATAAGAACTTGATGAGGAATTGTATCAAAGGCCACTGTTAAATCGAGTAAAATAAGTATAGTTAAAAGTCCAGAATCAGCTGACATCAGCAAATCATTAACGACTTTTACCATGGCAGTCTCTGTACTATGCAAAGGGTGGAAACCAAATTGAAATTTTTCAAAATTTTTGAGAGAAAGGGCAAATTGGAAATTGGGCGAATATTTGCAAATTTATTAGGGTCAGCTCACAGTTTCTTAAGTCTTGGAGTGATTACAGCAACCTTAAAAGATGAAGGAACCACACCAGAGGTGAGAGACGAGTGTGTAATATCGGATTCTACTATTCCAGATAGAGAAAATAAACAGGCTTTGACCAGGTGAGTGGGGAGTGGAACTAACTGACAATTGGAAGACTTAGATTGTTTGTTAAGACCTGATATTTCATCAATAGTTCGAAACTGTAAAATAGAGACAGAAGAGAGTCACAGGAAGGTAAATACAACAGATCAGATGCCACATAATTTTGAGAAGTTAATTGCTGATGAACATTTCCAATTTTAGTATTAAAAAAGGTAATTAATTTATCGCATAGATCACTAGAATATAGATGAGAAGGAAGGGTATCAGGAGGCCACAGGATATTATTTACTATGTTAAACAAGGACCTTGTATTCCCTTCATCTATCCCAATTATAATTAGGGATGCACCGATACCACTTTTTCCAGTACTCGCCTGATACGATACTTTTATTTTTGGTACTTGCCGATACCGAGTACCGATACCGATATTTTTATTGCATGGTAAGTTTTAATAGTGGGTTACGACTAAAAGGGTATGTATAATGTTAGTTGGTTAAATTCATTTATCAAATAGATACAGTCAAACCAAAATTTATTCAGACACCTTCAACATTTCTCACATTATATTCGCTATAGTTTAGAAAATGGTAATAAAATATGACACGAACTCAGAGTTAAACTGTGTCAGAACAAATTAATCTTGATAATGTTAGATAATTTTGATAGAAAGGTATGCTATAGATTACAATCAACCAAAAAGAGTTCAGACAGCTGTTAGTATGACAGTATTTACACAACTATGAATACTTTGTCGGGCAACCTTTAGCCTTAATGACAGCCTGTAGTGTCCTGGTCAAGCTGTCATGTAAACCTGAACTTCAATGTTTTTTCCCAGACTCGGTCTGAATCATTTTTGGACCCAAATTTGTATCAATTTTACTGGTAGTCCACTGTATGAATAATTTTTGGGGTATGATTTGTCACAGTTTACTTTATTTTTGCTATCCTCACTTTACATAAATGAATTATAGTGTCCTACACCCACTAGTAAAAAAATATAAAAAATTATATCTGGTCTCTGAATCATTTTTGGTTTCACTGTATATCCTTAAAATGTATTTTTACAAGTTTTTGTTACTTTCACTGTAAATTTTTTTTGCTCTATGGTACATCATCTTTAATTTAATAGCATTAGAGCAGCGGCTTAGTACTGTAATCATGCACTTTGCTGTAATAATGCAGGGAACCACTCGTTATAAATCTCCTAACTGTGATATTTTCAGAAATAGAAGTGGTTTTTTTTTTTTTTCATCTGAAAAGTGCTGCGATTTATATTCCAAAGCCACTCATATAATGCAGAAACACTCAAGCAAGCAAAACACATGCAACGCGTGCAGGTATTTGTACTGATGCAGAATAGTACAGCCTAGCGCATTTCACACAAACTGCTAGATTCACTTACGCCAGAAAGTCGTGTATGCCTAAGGTTGAAAATAAATGATGTTTAAAGTGAATGCCCCTATGAATGGTTTTATTTTTACGATTTCGTTTTAATCCAAATGATGCGTGTGCTAAGTGAGTGAACATCAAAGATCACACAACAGAATTGCGCTCTCTCTCTCTCGCTCTCTCTACCGTTAAGTAACTTATCCATTGTTTTACTTATTGTTTTTGACATATCCGACCGAACTAAAACTTTCCAGTGATGTCTGTGAGAAAGATATATTCACTCGACAAGCTCGCGCATCCGCACGCTCAATCCACTCAGCGTGCTTTGCTCGCGCACATCAGCTATACAGTCAATACTGAAAGTTTAACATTATATTAATTGCATACATATACTTTGTAGTAGACATCCTTAACGCCTTTCTGCTGTCTGTTGTTCTGTTGTCGGTGTTTCTTTGTTTGAATATGGCGCTTATCACATGCTGTGTGGTATTGGCGTTTGGTATACGGGCATTTTAACGAGTACGAGTACGAGTACAGGAGCCCAGTATCGGTGCATCCCTAATTATAATAGAGTAGTAGTCAGATTTAGCGGTTAGAAGAGCATTCTTGTAAGAGAGCTTATGATCTGTGTACATATCTTTATGAACATTAAGTCCTGTTTTAATGTATAAACGTTCCAAGCGATGCCCCTTAGTTTTAAGTTGTCTTAGTTCTGATGTAAACCAAGGTGCAGATTGAGTAAAATAAACAGTGCAAGTTTTTAAAGGTGCAAGTGTATCAAGTACACTGTGCAGTCCCTCGTTATAATAAGAAGCCAAGTCATCTGGAGTAGAGAAAGCATTGCTCCTGAAGAAACTGTCCAGTCCATCAGAAAGAGCAGATAGATCGATGTTCTTGATATTGCGAAATGAAATGGAACGGTGGTGGTTCCATTTGGTTTTTTCAACCATTAAGTTAACACTGAATGATATTAACTTATGATCTGATATGGGCAAGTCTAAAGCATGACAGTTGGAAGGTGTTACACCAGAACAACAAATAAGGTCAAGAATATGGCCTTTACTATGAGTTGGAAAATCAACAAATTGCTGTATTCCAAAACTGTCAAGACATGATATAAAATCCCTAGTGAGAGTATTGTTGACATTGTCCACGTGTATATTAAAATCACCCAATATAATAACATTTTGAGATGTAGAACTCAGTAAAGTTAAGAATACAGAAAAGTAATTTAAAAAACTAGAAATGCTCCTGGGTGGACGATAAACAGTGGCTACAACAGTAGGAACAAGCCCATTAATTTGTAAAACAGTGGACTCAAATGATTCATACAGAGGCACGTTCATGAGAGAAACTTTCCACTTCTCATTATAAAGTATCACAAGACAGAATACCAACCAAAGAATCCAGAAAAAAAACACATTATATAAAGGTTAGAAATTGATTTGCATTTCAGTGAGTGAAATAAGTAGGGCAGGGTATCGATCAAAAGTTTTCGTTATTCAAATACCAATCAAGTACCGGACTTCGGACCGTTCCTGAACGATACTTTTTTCAATACCAATTTTATGAAATAAATTTTAACAAGATTACATTATCTAAAAAAATAACCTTTGGTTTTATTTTTCAGCTTGTTGATGTTTATACAAACTGAGACTCATCTCCTGAGCAACTGCACAAAGGAACAAAATATAACCAACAGAATAAATCAGTGCAAATAATTTTGATAAAGCTCAACTAGTCTTCAGTTTACACATCTGTTAGGCTACATTTATACTAGTTGGTGTTCGTTTTAAAACGCATAGCTCAGAAAGAATCATCATTTCTGTTCATTTTCCACTGATTTACTGATGAACATTAGCAGCTTCCAGCGCTGTCTGCTTGTGTTCTCTCTTCCATGATCGCTGCTCTGACTCAGAGGTAATAACATATTTAATTTCAGCAGCATTACATGGCCAAAACACACATTAGACGGCTATCGGAAGTTATTACAAACACTCAATTGTGGTTTAAAGTGAGTTTTGCGTAAAAGCGGAATATAAATCTTAATTATTGTCTTATGTAGCATGATGTTACAGTTTGCATGAATGGTCACATAACACGCGCTTTCGGTTGTGTAACATTAGTATGAACGGACATCTGCATATGATCGGAACTCCACGCAGCTCCCGCACTACTCTCTATTGGAAGTGAATGACTTCCGGTCTGTCGCTTGTTGGAGATAGTGGAAAGCCGTCTTGAAACGCAGTGGAAACGCCAGTATGAAGAGGATCGTTTTTATTTTAAAACAAACGCACCAGTGTAAATGTAGATTACATCTAAGGGGGCTGGGACGCACTACAGCCTCACGTGTGCGTCACATCTCTGAGTGTAACTGGTGTAAACTAGTAGGTGTGTTCGACTTGACGCGGACTGACTGTGCAGACCGATCAGTGTATTACAGTACCACGAGAGCTAAGAGAGCAGACTGCTCTCTTCTTCTTCTTGTCCAAGATTTTACAGTACATGGCCCCGTCCATTTGCCCCTCAATGCGGAAACAGCCCCAAAGCATAATGTTTCCATCTCTGTGCTTGACTATAGGGATGGTGTTCTTGGGGGCATAGTCAGCATTTCTCTCCCTCCAAAACACGGCGAGTCGAGTTAATGCCAAAGAGATCAATTTTGGTCTCATCTGACCACAGCCCTTTCTCCAAAGCCTTCTCTGGATCATTTAGATGTTCTTGGGCAAACTTTAAATGGGCCTGTACATGTGCCTTCTTGAGCAGGGGGACCTTGCGGGCGCTGCAGGATTTCAGTTCATTAGTAGTGTGTTACCAATGGTTTGCTTGGTGACTATGGTCCCAGCTGCCTTAAGATAATTAACAAACTCCTCCCGTGTAGTTCTGGGCTGATCCCTCATCTTTCTCATGATCATCCTTACCCCATGAGGCGAGATCTTGCACTGAGCACCACGCCGAGGCCGATTGATGGTTGTTTTGTACTTCTTCTATTTCCGAATAATCGCACCAACAGTTATCCCCTTCTCACCAAGCTTCTTGTTGATGGTCTTGCAGCCCATTCCAGCCTTGTGCAGATCAACAATCTTGTCACTGACATCCTTTGACAGCTCTTTGGTCCCCATGGTGGTGGGAGAGGTTGGAATGAAAGATACAGATTGTGTGGACAGGTGTCTTATACACCTAACGAGCTAAATTTAGGAGTAACTTCTTAATGTGACAGAACTAATCTGTGTTCCACATGGACACATAACCAATCTGTGGAGCCAGAATTCTTGCTGGTTGGTAGGGACAAACTACTTATTTCACTCACTGAAATGCAAATCAATCTCTAACCTTTTAATAATGTTTTTTTTCTGGATATTTGGGTTTGTATTCTCTCTTATATACGTTAAAATAATCCTACCATAAAAATTACAGACCCTTCCTTTCTTTGTAAGTGTGCAAACTTACAAAATCAGCAGGGGATCAAATAAATATTTGCCCCACTGTATGTGCACTGGAAGCTTAATTTTAAAAAATCCTTGTGTGTGAAAGCAAAGCTGGCAATAAAGCTCTTTCTAATTGTACATATCTTTCACCTTTTATTGAAATTATACAGAACTATACAGACTATATACAGAGAGTGAACAAAAGGCATTCCCTTCATAGTAACTGAAGCTGTCAGTCACTTCATTTCAGTGCAAATTCACTGACTGAGTTATAATAAAATAAAGGCTTTATAATAATAATAATAATAAATGTCTACACTTAATTAATTTTTTTCAATATTGTTTTTACACTTTTACGCTCTGAGGATTTCATTCCGCTACCTAACAGCAGTCAGGCTCATGCCACCCTCATGGAGTCTGTTTTCTGTTCAGAAACATGCACACCAGTTGCCTGCTTGAGGTCATTTTGGAGGCTCTGGCGGGGCTCTTCCTGTTCCTCCTCACACAGAGCAGCAGATATTGGCCCGTCTCCTGGTGTTTCAATCCTGGAGGAGCTGGACTACCTGTGCAACCTGATCGGGCTGCTGGTTCTGCATCATGTACGAGTAGCCACAAAGAGCGTGACAAAACACAAAACTAGAGACAAATCAGTCGGGAAGTGTTAGGAGAGAGCGAATGTCTGCAAAACCATTGCCATTGTGGGGATTGTCCTGCTGTTGACTCTCCAGTGCACCTGTTTTCACTTTCATTTGCACCAAAGCAGGAGAAACTGATTTACAATCACTTAGGATTCCTAACAGGACAGATTGATATCCCTGATGTTTAACAGACTCGGTGTTATACTGTGATATACTGTGTGTTCCCTTAATTTTTTTGAGCAGAATAACTCTAGTTGCCTATTTGAAATAAACTTGTTTCTTCTTGGTTTTCAGGCTTGGTAGGAAAAAAGTGCTGTTTGTTACCATGGGTATTCAGACAGTATTCACCTTCATTCAAGTCTTCTCCCCATCTTGGCTGATTTTTTGTTTGCTGTTTTTCATTGTTGGAATGGGCCAGATATCAAACTATGTGTCAGGTTTTGTTTTAGGTAAAGACTTTTGTTGTGCTCTGATTTTTAATGTACAGTTTATATTAGCACTGACTTACATTATTGTATTATGGTTTCGGTCTTAAACATTTTATTATTGAAAATTATGGAAGCTTGCTTCTGTCACAAGATAAGAAAAATGAAAAAGGTAACAGACTTTTAATCGCACAATTTTTACTTTCTCGCAATTCTGAGTTTACATTTCAACCTTTATTCCTCTGTTTACATCGGACATATGTTTTTTTTTAATCTTGCAATTCTGGCTTTTCTCAGAATTGTGAGTTTATATGTAGCAAGTCTATTTATATATCTAGCAATTTTCTCAGAAAAAGTTAGAATTGTAAGATGAAAAGTCTCAATTACCTTTTTTTCCTATTCCGCATACAAACCCAATTCCAAAAAAGTTGGGACACTGTACAAATTGTGAGTAAAAAAGGAATGGAATAATTTACAAATCTCATAAACTTATATTTATTCACAATAGAATATAGATAACATATCAAATGTTGACATTGGGTGAAAGTGAGACATTTGAAATGTCATGCCAAATATTGGCTCATTTTGGATTTCATGAGAGCTACACATTCCAAAAAAGTTGGGACAGGTAGCAATAAGAGGCCGGAAAAGTTAAATGTACATATAAGAAACAGCTGGAGGACCAATTTGCAACATAATAGGGCAATTGGCAACATGATTGGGAATAAAAAGAGCCTCTCAGAGTGGCAGAAGTCTCTCAGAAGTCAAGATGGGCAGAGGATCACCAATTCCACCAATGCTGCGCCCCCCGCCAGAACAAACCACCCAAAGTGGAGCATATAGAAAGGAGTTTCTCGGAGAAAAATTGCAAAGAGTTTGAAGTTCTCATCATCTACAGTGCATAATATCATCCAAAGATTCAGAGAATCTGGAACAATCTCTGTGCGTAAGGGTCAAGGCCAGAAAACCATACTGGATGCCCGTGATCTTCGGGCCCTTAGACGGCACTGCATCACATACAGGAATGCTACTGTAATGGAAATCAAAACATGGGCTCAGGAATACTTCCAGAAAACATTGTCGGTGAACACAATCCACCGTGCCATTCGCCGTTGCCGGCTAAAACTCTATAGGTCAAAAAAGAAGCCATATCTAAACATGATCCAGAAGCGCAGGCATTTTCTCTGGGCCAAGCCTCATTTAAAATGAACTGTGGCAAAGTAGAAAACTGTTCTGTGGTCAGACAAATCAAAAATTGAAGTTCTTTTTGGAAAACTGGGACGCCATGTCATCCGGACTAACGAGGACAAGGACAACCCAAGTTGTTACCAGCGCTCAGTTCAGAAAACTGCATCTCTGATGGTATGGGGTTGCAATGAGTGCTTGTGGCACGGGCAGCTTACACATCTGGAAAGGCACCATCAATGCTGAAAGGTATATCCAAGTTCTAGAACAACATATGCTCCCATCCAGACATCGTCTCTTTCAGGGAAGACCTTGCATTTTCCAACATGACAATGCCAGACCACATACTGCATCAATTACAACATCATGGCGGCGTAGAAGGATTAGAAGAAGGGGAAGACGGGTTACTGAAATGGCCAGCCTGCAGTCCAAATCTTTCACCCATAGAAAACATTTGGAACATCATAAAGAGGAAGATGTGACAAAAAAGACCTAAGACAGTTGAGCAACTAGAAGCCTGTATTAGACAAGAATGGGACAACATTCCTATTCCTAAACTTGAGCAACTTGTCTCCTCAGTCCCCAGACGTTTGCAGACTGTTATAAAAAGAAGAGGGGATGCCACACAGTGGTAAACATGGCCTTGTCCCAACTTTTTTGAGATGTGTTGATGCCATGAAATTTAAAATCAACTTATTTTCCCTTAAAATTATACATTTTCTCAGTTTAAACATTGTCATCTATGTTGTATTCTGAATAAAATATTGAAATTTGAAACTTCCACATTGCATTCTGTTTTAATTCACAATTTGTACAGTGTCCCAACTTTTTTGGAATCGGGTTTGTAAATGCGCTTCCATAGAATATGACTGAATACCATTCAAATCAGGCATGTTGACTGCCAGAACATTTATAAAATGTGTTATACTATTAAATTTTTAGGTTGTTTAAAATTTGCATAATAAATGCATGTTTTTGTTTAAGAATCTACATTAAAAGTATTCTCAGAAAAAAAAATTCAGATTGTAGATCTGTAAAATCAGATTGTAAATTTTTTTTCCCCTCCCAAAAATGCCCTTCCTCTAGGAATGGAAATATTTAGCCCACCCGTTCGTGACATCTACTCCACTCTTGGCGTGTGCCTTTTCTTTTCAATCGGGTACATGATGCTTCCGTTGGCTGCCTACTTCTTGCGAGGCTGGAGAATGCTGCTATTGGTCTTCACCATTCCTGGTATCTTCTGCATGCTGCTTTGGTGGTAGGTGTTTGCTATGGGCCAGATATTATTTAATAATACACCAGACATGAGAATAACTGCTTTGAGGCTGTCATGTATAGTGAAAATTAACACAAATGTACATTTGAGTAAGACCGCTCATACCTGTAAATGCTTACAAACATTAAGAAATGAAACCTAAACTCAGAACCTGTTTACCAGTATGCTTGACCCTTTGTCCAACAGCAGCTCTCCTTTAATTCTGTATGGAACCGGTTTAAATACTGTAATCGTAGCCACATGTGCGTTTAAATCAATCTAATGCATCACCACGGGAGTTTTGGATGGCTTTTATTGGTGTAATAATCACAGACAAAGGTGACGTAATCTATGCATTTCAAATATGAGTTGTAAATAAAATATAAAGGACATTGGATTAATGAAATTTCTTGCATTCTCATAGAAGGCACTATGTGGGCGATGAGTCTGGGATTGTGCCTTGCCTCTCATTTTACTTTGAATGCCACCGTTTTTGTGAAATAAAGAGACAAGAAACAGTTGAAAATTTATTTACATTAGTTAGCAGAAACATTAATTTAGTTACATCACAAGAAAGGTCTCATTACAGGCAACATTAAAGGGTTAGTCCACCCAAAAATTAAACTATCATTAAAATTACTCACCCTCATGTCGTTCCAAACCCGTGACACCGCCGTTCATTTTCGGAACACAAATTAAGATTTTTGATTTTGTGAAATCTGACAGATCTCTGAACCTCCCATAGACAGCAAGGGTATTACCACGATCAACATCCAGAAACGTAAAAAGGAGACCGGTAAAATAATCCATGTGACATCAGGTGTTCAACCGTAATTATACAAAGCTACAAGAATACTTTGTGGGGGGGGAAAAAAAAAAAAAACACCCACACACACACAACCACTTTATTTGAACAATTCATCTCCTCTGTGTCACCCTGGTGCTATTTTGGAGAACATCCACTGAACACGAACAGCGCAAGTTGTTCTGTGTCAGCAGCAGCGTGGGCAGCTGACATATCTGAACATGATAGTTTCAGATTCCTTCCTACGTTTTTGGACGTTGATTGTGGTAATACGGTTACATCCTACAAGTGTGTAGGGGTCTGTTTTACCAGAACACTGTCTGGGCCCTGCCACAGCAACAAGACCTTTAACAGATTTATTTAAGGCTAGCTAAGCATAGCCTGGTTTCTATGGAACAAAAAGTACAACTTAGGAGGGAAACAAAGGCTTCAGAAGGGGGCAATGCCAAAATAACAAAGGTTTAGTCTAACTTGTTAAAAAAAAAATAACAGAGGGTACACCTCCCGGTCTAGCCACAAACAGGGAAAAACAGGATTACGAAATAAAATTGCACCCATCTCCCTACAGTTCCCAAACCACAATGGAAACAAAACAAACAATCAGATGAGTAACAGCTTAAGTGTCTAGCGGGATTAAAGCTTTCAATAGAAAACCAGCAACAACATTTTAAACCAACAACCTTACGGATCCCCAAAGGATGCGCCACAGCTTCGACAAATGGAGTGGGCAGGACACAGATCATGCTCTGGAGAAGGATTCTAGTCTTCTAAACAGTTCTGCTCAGCATTTATACTGCTTCTTTCTCAGCTGGTAAGCAGGTGCAGGTAGAAATGGCAATCAGCTACCTGCCAGAGTGGAAAATTGAAAAAGTGGGTGGAGCCAGAGAAGCAGGAGACACAGAGAGAGAGAGAAACAACAACAAAAAGAAACCATACCACAATACAGATAACACAAAAGTGAATACGTCACTGGACGTAACAGTACCCTTGCTGTCTATGGGAGGGTCAGAGAGCTGTCAAAATCCATAAAAAATATCTTAATTTGTGTTCCGAAGATGAACGGAGGTTTTACGGGTTTGGAACAACATGAGTAATTAATGACAGAATTTTTAATTTTGGGTGAACTATCCTTTTAACAGTGTTCCCATTGGATTATTTGATTTTAACAGCTCATTCTCATCATTGAGGTTAATTATTTATCAATAGTTGTTGTTGTTGTTTCTAGGTTTATTCCAGAGTCTCCGCGATGGCTGCTGTCTCAGGGGAGGGTCATTGAGGCCGAGGCCATTCTGAGAAAGGCTGCCCAGATGAATGGGTTAAATGCCCCTGATGTCATTTTCCCCCTAAATCAGGTGAAACACACATCTGCCTGTGCTTCTCAAATGACTCGTGCTACTTTGAACAGTCTCATTTAGCTGCTCATATGGTTGTCAGAGACATAAGATCTTGAACCTTTCTTATTTTCAGATGAACCCAGACTAAATTGACTTACTAGTAGAGGGGCAATATGAGGAATTAATTTTCCTAGATGTTTTTAGTTAACTCTTTCCACGCCAGCATTTTTGAAAAAAGTTGCCAGCGACCTCCAGCAATTTTCACTAAAATTTGATGGCCTCCAGAATATTTTGCTGTATGAATATTTGAATATGCAATACACCAAAATAAAGATCAGAGCCTGTACTTTTAAACAAAAAAAAAACATCAGTTTTATTCTAGCTTAAAGCATTCTTTTTTTATCAACACTTGAATATAGGTAGGTTTCATAAAAACGCATAATTTTGAGCAAAACATTGAGAAAATCACATTTTTATCAAAAACTACATCTGGGTAATATTCAGTACGATTATCAAAGCATAAATCCAGTAAATCGCTTCTATCAACACCTCCAAAGCTTGCACAGACATATACCACTTCCTGGATCAACATTTTACTCCGTAACATTATGCAGTTTTCATTTATATGCTGCCATTGCTGATGATCGCATTATTTTTCATATGCATCTGTTTACAGAAGAGATCGCTCGTTTCACCATCCTGTACATGTGTTTTTGTTTGGGAGGTTGTGTACTCGTTCAGAAGATGTGTAATAGCACCCCCTGGTGTATAACAGTGAAAACACAAAAAGCCATAAAAACTCGTCTTTGGCGGGGAAGCGTTGTCTTATAAAAGATGAGATAACTCGTCAATGGCGGGGAAAGAGTTAAAAGAGTTTAATGCACTATGAAAACATACTATTATTTAGGCTTGTTTCATCCATCTCACACTTGCAGCACATGCATCGGAAAAAATGTTAACAAGATTCAGTAACAAATGACTCTGCTGTATGGCATAGCATAAACGTAGCTGCAAGTAGAGTATTGCCACTGAACCTACAATATTTTTACAACATGTCACAAATGCACTACATGCCTTTTCATCAGCACAGCTTTTATGAAAAATTTATTTATATACTGCAACATAGCGAAATAATTACTAAACTAACACCACTTCAGATAATAATGATATGTACTTTATAGATGATTAAATTATATGTTGGTGTTGGCAGTATGGTTCTGTTCTGGGCAAACTCCCAGGCCATCAGAATGAATGAGGCAGCAGCAAATAAAACCCAAAAATTCCCCCAGTAACCAGCTGCTGCTGACCACTGCCTTACATGGATCAATAGCAGTCTGGAGCTTTGAGATGCAGTGTCATATACTGTGGTGTGATGCTGAAGATACAAAGCCAAATATATCTTCCATATATAATTGGGGAAGTATGATGCATGATGCCATTAGATGAAAGTACACCCAGGAATCATAGTTGAAACAAGCATTTAAATACCAATGAATAGGTTTTTGCTTAACCCTCTGGGGTCCGAGGGTGTTTTGGGGCCCTGGAAAAGTTTTAACATGCACTGACATTTGTGCTTTTTTCAGTTGCTTACAAACATTTGAATGTCTAAAGTTCAATAAAACTGTAATCAGCAGAAACTGTGCTACACTAATATGTGAGCAGCATGTATGTATGTGATTGTGTTTTTGAGAAAACAACGTTTATGCGTGCTTAGTGAAAAACTAAAATTTTCAAGTCACTGAAATAAGGCCATAAAACACATACAGAACATTTGTTCACAAGACTTTTGAGAACTGGATCTTGAAGTCTAGAGATTTTGCTTCAAAATTATATGAAAATCATCTTACTCATTTACAGAAAACAATATATTGATTTAAATTTTCTAAGACACATTTTGTGTAGAAAAGGTATATGCGAGGAGGCATGAATGATCATGCATAATGCTGTGATTCACACCTGAGAAGACAAAGGCCTGCATAATGAGCCTTTCTGTCAGATGTGTGACTGAGAGGGAATTGCTACAAGAAAGAATGTAAGGAAAAAAGAAATGTATATATTTTTTGTTTGTAGTTTATTTAGAATACATATAACTATCACATAAAATAACTCATGGGAGTGTGTGCTTCACATGGTCTTAGCTGTGGTCCAGGTTCCTGTGCAAGCACTGTCAGTCTCTGTTTTCCATGACCAAGTGGGCTGCTTATATCCATTGGCTCTCTTTGCAACAGATTCTTTTACACTGTTATTCTCACATCTAAAATAAAAAAAATAAGCATGCTGTTTACACAAACTACATTAACATTATTATGATGTTCACTGATAATAGTACTAATTTGAAAAAAAGAACACAATTACCACATAGCACACATATTTTACCATAAAGTAAATAAATCAAATGAAAGTAACATTTGTAAAATAGTGAATGCACACTTACTCTAAGATTCTGAATGGAGTTGAAAACTGAACGAGCGCCCCTTACTGTGAGAGATGCAGGTGAAGGCAAGAGTGGTGTATACAGTCCTAAAAGAATTTTATAAACAAATGTTAGCATTTTTTCCCCACAGTACCTTAGTATAGTATGCATACTTCATGAGAAAACAGAATGCCAATAACAAAGAAACTACATTTTAACACTATCAACCACAAATAATATTACCATATAGCCTAGGCATAATAAAAGTACAATTACTATACTGTGCACTTACTCAGTATGATTTTCCAGCGAACTCAAAACTGAACGACGTGCATGTGCCTTTCTTGTGCAAGATGACGGTGATGCAGCCACAGTCCTAAACGAAAATTTAAACAGTTGTTAGCAATTACTAGAAGATGCATAGCTGATAAATAAATTGCATCACTGATAAGAAAGGATGCGCGAATATGTCTGTCGATGCATCACTTATTCACAGCTTACTTGATACGCTTACACATCAGACGATCGCGAACACCAATGACCGAGTATAAAACATTCAACATACTAACATTATAACTCACATTACTTTTATATAGTTGCTGTCTATTTTATAGAACATAAAAAAAAACTTCCTGGCGTTGTGAGACATTATATGCAGTGAATGAATCTTCATAATGTTTCACTTGATTATACATTTAATCAGGAATCATGGTTTGGAAAAGTAACTATTAAAATATGTACAAGTTATGTCACAGTAACACAATAACAACTAATGCAAGTAGGGTAATAAAAAAGACTTACTAGTGTAAATGATATCCTCCACTGAATATCAAGCCGGCGCGTTCTTCTGAAGAAAATCCAAAGCTTCTTCCTTTCAGCGCGTCTTCTTCCAGAAGCAAAGTAGCAGAGATGAACTTGAGGAGAAGTCTTGCTGCTTTGTTTGCTGTGATGTGGGCGTTTACATGCGCGCGTCTCACGTGGATGATTGTAATATCAAAAGCACGATCGGCAGGTGGGCGTGGTCACATTAGCGATAATGAAGGCCGACGGCCAAGACTTGACATCGCGTTGGTTTCATACTGATTACTTTGTCACATAATATTTGTTTTCGTCATGACTTAAAAGTAGACATGTTAAGCTTTCTATAGATATATCTCTCATGTGTGTGTGTGTCAAATATTCGCTGAGTTTCAGTTCATTTTAGTGACGTATTTCAAACAGATATGCGCGGAGAATGAGACAGCTAAAAGCACACCCTGTTTATTTTCTTTATTTTGCAAAAGCACAATGTTTTGTTGATATTGTAAGTGTACACAAATAAAAGTAGACCCTTTACAGATTTAAATGATGTATTACTCTTATATGTATGGTCAAGTATGAAGGAGCATTTTAAGTTCTTTTCGCTGTCATCATTCAAATCTGCAAGTGGTGCCGCCTTGTGGCTCATGGTGCCATAAAGATCTTTGTGTACAATAAAAGCATTGGTGGCACCAATGTCCAAGAAGTGTAGAAATAGCTTTCTGTACCACTTCATTGTTTTGTGCTGTGTACTGTAGTACAGGTCAACGCCCCCCATGTGCTGGTTGTAGGCAGTCACAGGTGCAGGACATGGAAAACTCTTTGTCCTCCATCCATTTTGTGTTTTCACCCTCCTCTGCACAGTGTCTCCAGTATAAGCAGCATGAATGGTGGAACAGACAGACACCTCTCGTGTGTCCATCCATTTCACAAACACAAGATGTTTGTCTCTAATCCACCTGATGGATTTTTTGGTGAGTGAGTTAGCTGCATTCCGAGGGCAGTCCTTCCTGTTGTCTCTGTAAGTCCCTCATGCACCAAACTTCAAAGCAAACAAGTCTGATAGGAGCTTGGGACTAGTGTAAAAATGATCCATGTACACATGGTACCCAGAGCCCAAAGCTGTACGGTCTAACAGAGATGTCACAGCATCATATGACAGTCCATGGCCTGAAGAGTAGACCAAAGTAGCAGTACAGCTCACTGATGCTGACGTCTGTCCATTTATATTTATGGCCCTTTGCACGTGCCCTGGCAGCCTGAGCATTGGTGTTTCGACACAGAGTTGACACAGCAGTTTCAGAAAAAAACCTTTTGAATAGACTCATGGGAGTGTGTGCATAACATGGTCTAAGCTGTGGTCCAGGTTCCTGTGCGGGCAGGAATCTCAGAGCCTGTGGAGACATATCAACATCAGCCTCTGTTTTCCATGACCAAGTGAACTGCTTATTTGCTTTTGCTATCTTTGCCACAGGTTATTTTGCACTGCATCCCCTTCCTGTGTGAGATGCAGGTGAAGGCGAGAGTGGTGTATTCACAGTCCTAAAAAAGTGTTGTAAACAAATGTTAGCATTTATTTTTCACAGTACCTTAGTATATGCATACTTGATGATAAAACAGAATGCCATACTACAGTAAAGTACTTGATTTAATTTGTTGTGGTAATTCTATAGTTGCTGTGGTAATATAACTATAGTAATAAAAAACAAATGACTTTACCCAATACTGTACTTCGTTTTCTACAACTATAGGGTATATTATACTACAATACACTGCAGTTTACTCTAGTATTCATTAACAAAGTGTTGTAAAAACTATAATACTGTACATACAGTATAATACACTTTACTATAGTATGGTTCAAAAACACTATAGTATTGACTATAAATTACTATAGTACTTTTTCATGTGGGATATAGGCATAACAAAAGTAGAATTTCTATAAACCCATACAGGAAGATTTACTTATTGTGTTATCCCAACCACAAATAATATTACCATATAGTATAGGCATAATAAAACTACAATTACTATACTGTGCACTTACTAGGATTTTCCAGCAAACTCAAAACTGAAAGTGTGCCTTTCTTCTGCAAGATGCCGGTGATGCAGCCGCAGTCCTAAACAAAAAAATGAAACTGTTGTTAGCAATTACCAGAAGATACATAACTGATAATAAATTGCATCACTGATAAGAAAGGACACGCATATATGTCTGTCGATGGGCCACTTATCGGTGACATTTACAGCTTTCTGATACATTTACACCTCGGACGATCGCTAACGCCAATGGCCCGATATAACGCATTTCAAACTTCCAACACAGATATTCGCAAACAACAGTAGTGAGGTGAACAATTCCCCATTGGGAAAAATATAGTCTAAACCAATCAAAATGTAAAAAAATAAATAAAATACATAAAAACATGGTTAATTCTTTACGAGATATATAATATTCTAGTTTGTTATATCCGCCTATAGAATTATATAATCTATATATATATAATATTTATTATATTAATATTATCATTATATAGGGCTATATTCTCATATACAGTGGGTACGGAAAGTATTAAGACCCCCTTAAATTTTTCACTCTTTGTATATTGCAGCCATTTGCTAAAATCAAAAAGTAAATTTTTTTTTCTCATTAATGTACACACAGCACCCCATATTGAAGAAAAACACAGAATTGTTGACATTTTTGCAGATTTATTAAAACAAAAAAACTGACACTACACATGGTCCTAAGTATTCAGACCCTTTGCTGTGACATACATATATTTAACTCAGGTGCTGTCCATTTCTTCTGATCATCATTGAGATGGTTCTAAACCTTCATTTGAGGCCAGCTGTGTTTGATTATACTGATTGAATGGATAGGAAAGCCACACACCTGTCTATATAAGACCGTACAGCTCACAGTGCATGTCAGAGCAAATGAGAATCATGAGGTCAAAGGAACTGCCTGAAGAGCTCAGAGACAGAATTGTGGCAAGGCACAGATCTGGCCAAGGTTACAAAAAAATTTCTGCTGCACTTAAGGTTCCTAAGAGCACAGTGGCCTCCATAATCCTTAAATGGAGGACGTTTGGGACGACCAGAACCCTTCACAGAGCTGGCCGTCCGGCCAAACTGAGAAGAGCCTTGGTGAGAGAGGTAAAAAAAGAACCCAAAGATCACTGTGGCTGAACTCCAGAGATGCAGTCAGGAGATGGGAGAAATTTGTAGAAAGTCAACCATCACTGCAGCCTCCACCAGTCGGGGCTTTATGGCAGAGTGGCCCGACGGAAGCCTCTCCTCAGTGCAAGACACATAATAAACACCTGAAGGACTCCAAGATGGTGAGAAATAAGATTCTCTGGTCTGATGAGACCAAGATAGAACTTTTTGGCCTTAATTCTAAGCGGTATGTGTGGGGAAAACCAGGCACTGCTCATCACCTGGCCAATACCATCCCTACAGTGAAGCATTGTGGTGGCAGCATCATGCTGTGGGGGGTGTTTTTCAGCTTCAGGGACAGGACGACTGGTTGCAATCAAGGGAAAGATAAATGCGGCCAAGTACAGGGATATCCTGGATGGAAACCTTCTCCAGAGTGCTCAGGACCTCAGACTGGGCGAAGGTTTACCTTCCAACAAGACAATGACCCTAAGCACACAGCTAAAATAACGAAGGAGTGGCTTCACAACAACTCTGTGACTGTTCTTGAAGGGCCCAGCCAGAGCCCTGACGTAACCCAATTGAGCATCTCTGGAGAGACCTAAAAATGGCCGTCCACCATCGTTTACCATCCAACCTGACAGAACTGAGAGGATCTGCAAGGAGGAATGGCAAATCCAGGTGTGAAAAACTTGTTGCATCTTCCCAAAAAGACTCATGGCTGTATTCGATCAAAGGGTGCTTCTACTAAATACTGAGCAAGGGTCTGAATACTTAGGACCATGTGATTTTTCCGTTTTTCTTTTTTAATAAATCTGCAAAAATGGCAACAATTCGGTGTTTTTCTGTCAATATGGGGTGCTGTGTGACAATAATGAGGAAAGAAAAAAAAAAAAAGGAACTTAAATGATTATCAATGGCTGCAATAAAGCAAAGAGTGAAAAATTTAAGGGGGTCGGAATACTTTCCGTACCCACTGTATAAGGTATATACGCGCTTTGTACAACTTTTAAAACTATAAGTGGCCTGAGGAGCTATTTCATATTTCAACAAATGTATCGGACATAGATGATTTAATATGAACAATGAGCCTGTTTGGAAAGGTCCAAATTTAGATATAAAATGGGCATAGCTGAGAAACATTTTAAATAAGAAGTAATATAAAAGGAGTACTCGTCAGGAGTATATCCTCCACTGTGTCCAGACATCTTCAAATGCAACGTCATCATCTGAGTAGAATTATTCCCTGAGGAGAAAGTAAACTTTCATCCTGTCCAGAAACAACAAAAGGGATTTCTTCACCAGGTAGCTGCCATCATGCAAACACGCAGAAGAAAAGTAAGTAAGTCGATGATAAGCTTGATGTTTTATGCCATTTCTCGGGGGCGTGTACATGATAACCTGGCTTGCCTCAGTTCATTTCCATATGAACAGCGCGCTCAGAGCGAGGCGGGGACACATTAGCTACAATGAGGCGATACGGGAGAAACCGGACCACTCCTTACTTTCATACGGATTACAAACAAAGAAAATGATTGTTTTCGACTTGCTTGGTAATTTAAAGTAGAATTTAAGCTTTTATATAATATATATATATCTATATATATCTTGTCTTGAGGCAAGTATTCGCTCGAGATTCGGGTTGTTTGATTATGTGTCTGGGAAGAGAGGTGACACGACAGAGATGGCAGGGGGGGGAAAGGGAAGCACACTGTTATTTCTTATTGACAGAAGTACATCATTGTTGTTATTATGAGTGTATACAAATAAAAGTAGACCCGTTTACAGATTCGATTTTTTTTTTGAAAATTGTTTGTATGCTCTTATCTGTACGATCAAAACTGAAAGTGTAATTTAAGTTCTTTTCGGCGTTATCAGGAGAAGATGCCACAAAACGTGTATCCGCGTTTGTCGACCCCAGAGGGTTAAGGAGGATGATGACAATCAACGGCAGAAAACATGCATAAACAGTGCATGCGAGAGAGAGAGAGAGAGAGAGAGAGCGAGAGACTACCTGAACGACTGAGCACGGTCATCAAAGGTAAGTCACATTCATGAAAAAATGTTGTTGCGATGTCCTTAGAGTAATGTTGTCGTAATATCCTAATATCTTTTCAATGTTTAGGGGTAATGTACTGGTGTAAGTGCTATAAAGTGAAGCATCCCCCTGTCGTTTATCCCAGCATTTACCCCTCACGTCACTAGCTCTGCCCTTGCGCCATAGCTCGTGACCAAAAGAGAAGAGTCGTTTTGAAGGGGAGGGGAGGTTAACGTTTTTGATTAAAGATTACGAGGGCACATTCATTTTAAAAAAATGTATGAAGTGCACGGATAAAATATTTATAATAAACACTACAGTATTCCATTAAAAAAATACGAATTTTCAATTTTGATTTCATTGTGACTTTAAGATACCAGCAGACAAGCTAGTCCAGCACAAATTACTGGATAAGTCACCAAAATGAAGTATTTGAACCTCATAATTCAATACTAAATTAGGGGGAAAACTGCAAAAAGGTCCACTTTTTGAAAAGGAAAAAAAAAAGAACCCCCCCCCCTCCTTCCACTATAGGCTGGATACGGGCCTGTGGAGAAGACCTGGAAAAGTCACCAGAAGATCCATTTATAGCATTTTGTATGGAAGTAAATTAATGCAGTTTAATGTATTGTACTTTGACTAAGGCCGGGCATACACTGATTTCAGCAATGTTTTTGTTAAACTCTCACTGTACGAGTAAATCGCATGCGAGGTCAAGCCAAAGCTCAGGATTTATGTGAGTCCGTTCGTCGAGATGCTTCTTGACAGCTCAAACTGGGCGAAATAAACACGTGGATGTTGCCATGGTTTCACTTCTGTTTCACTTAGGTGCAGTGAGGGAAGAAACACTGTCTTTAGGGCAGTCGGTTCATAGTGAATGGAGCCGACGAGACGAGAGGCGTGCGGATCCATATGCTTTTATTAATAAACATGGTCAAAAAAACACAGGCAGGGTCAAACAACAGTAAACAGGAATTGCACAGGCAAGACAAAAGAGCAATCCAAAACGGGCTTGAGTCAGATGACAGCGAACGTTATCCGGAAGGCTTGACAAGAGAGGTAATCCGTAAACTTGAGCAATAGTCCAGGTGAGGGGCAAACACAGTCCGAAAACAGCAAGGCAAAAGGAAAATCCAAGATACACGGGAAAGAAACAGAAACCAGGAAATCAGGAAACACAATGAGACTAGACTAAGACTAGAAGTAGGAACTAGAAACTAGAAACTAGGAAAGGGCAATGGCTCCGTAAGGTGCTATCACTTGGAGAGCAATAAACACAGACAATACTCGGCAGTGAGAGAGAGGAAGTCCATGGCTTATGTAGGGTGTGTGATTGGCTGCAGCCATGTGTGTAATCAGAGTGAAATGGATTGTGGGAACCGAAGTCCAGGGCGAGTGTGACAGTTTGTGTAGTGTGTGAGTCCATGTGGTGGATAATGACCCTCTTGTGGTGAACAAACGGAAGTTCATAGACCAGATTCGTGACACATAGCTCTGCTTCAACTGTGTGAAACCCTCACGAGGGGTGACCAAATTTTAATTTCTTCACATTTTCTCGGTACTATTGTGTCCTGATTAGTTCTCACCTGTTCTCTGTTCCTTTGTATTTAAGCCTCAGTTTAGTTGTACTCGTTTGTCCATTATTATCTTTGTGTTAGTTGCAAAGCTGTCACGATATCCTGTGTCTTTGTTCTGTTTTGGATAGTCTTCTTTGTAAATAAAAGATAAAAGCTGAAAAACATCCTCCATCTCTCCTTTCTTTGTGACAGTTGTGAATTTCAGTTTATCCTTGATTCTAACTTCTTTTGCCTCAATGTAAGTAACAATAAAATGTTTCCATTGAAATATAATACCACTTAATTGTAAATAATATAGTTATATATAAATAACATTCAGTAATTGTATTTGAAACTTTGTAACAGTATTTAATAAGGATTAATAAATAAATACTGCTAAAAAAGAAAAAAAAAAAGAAATGTAATGTATTATGATTTATTTTATTTTACGTGCACAACACAGACTGATGCACACAGATTCATAATGCTAAAGCTGCACTTCAATTCAATTCACTGTTTGTGGAAGATATTAATGAAATACTGTATGTAAAATCTAATTTCAGGCCAGTTGGAAATATTTTGTCTGTTCCTCTATTGTAAGATGATACTTTTATATTCTGTGGATATGATTAATTAGTAACTTTTTTAAGTTTTTGAACATGATTGAAATTAGACTTTACTGAAGAAATGCAGGATCTTAAAAGGAAAAAAATTGGGTAATTTCATTGGCTTTGCAGATATCAGGTAAATTGTATTTCAGTGTTTTTAATAACTATAAACATATTTTTTTGCTGTGGATATCAGCTGGTCTTTTGCTTACACTGCTGTGTAGTGTTTTGATTTTAAAATGGTTTCCAGTGCTGTGTAATAAAACATGTTTGTTGTGACCCGTGCACTAAAGACAAGGGAAAATGCTGGAAGTTTGCGGACCTACAGTCTCTGTGACCTGGTGAAGTCCAGGAACGTCTGCTGCATAACCATCCTGCTGTGCCTGGTCTGGTGAGAAAACTTTATTGGCTAGACATTAACCGGTTCAACACATGGATCACTGCATATATAAGTAGCCCATTAAATCTTCATACTATAACCATACAGAATTTTGTATCATTATAGCAAATGCATGTACAGTAAATTATATTTAGTCATTCAGTATAACTGAACATATGTATGTCCAATAATTAACATCAATGTTTTTTTTGTGTGTTTTTTAAAATTTATATAAGAAAATGTAGTGTAACAGCCAATATTTGTTTTTGTGGTAAGACTGAGATGGTTATTGTTTTTTTAGTAACGCGGGAAGTAAATAATAATTTTTTTAACCCGCTGCTCATTCTCCTCTTTCTTCTTTTAGGTTTTCTGTTTCAGTTGGATACTGTGCCTTGTCTCTGAACACGTCCAGTCTGCATGGGAACATCTACCTGAACTGTTTCTTGTCAGCAGCTGTGGAAGTGCCTGCCCTCTTCATGGCCTGGTTGATGCTCCGCCGTTGGCCTAGACGTCTCTGCTTGTCTTCCACCCTGTCATTAGGAGGACTGGTTCTTCTCTTCATACAACTCATACCACAACGTGAGGAATCACTGCTTCTTTAACTGTAACATTTAATACAATATAATAGCAAATATATTAAATGATTATTAAAATATTGGGGCTGTCAAGTATAATTAATTTTATGATCTGCTTATTAATTAATCAAGTTAACTGCAAATAAACTGCAAATTAACCATACATTGTTTGGGCTGAGAAATTACCCTCCAAAAATAGTCGTTATTGTGTTAAATGAGAGAAGTATCAAAAAGCAGCTTTAGACAGAACTGTAGCGTCCGGACCAATCAAACACACAATATATATTTTGTTTTTATATTTAACAAATACTCTGTAACCCCCCTCAGTTAACAAGCCATATGAGGACCCATGAACCCTTCCCCCAGAAATGCGTAACACCCCAGGAAGCCGAACAGGCACCTGGTTGCATGGCAACTAACGCTGATATCACTGGGTTTATTGGCCAAAAGAATGCAAAGCAGGGAAAATCCCTGCATGTCCCAGGGCAAGAGGCACAGTAGGAATGGACTTTTCTACTAATGAAATTCATAGGAAAAACCTTTCTTTGAATGAACACACAAAAACCTTCAGGTCATTGGGTATATTATTGACATTGTGTATTTGGTCTTTGAAATTGTATACTGTTATGCAGACTTATAATCGAAACACACTCCTGTCAGCTTACATATATATATATCTCTACCATGTGTAGTATCTATGAATTCGCCTTCTTATGATCGAAACAAGCATGTATATTATATATTGGTACATAGGCAATATATATTAGTGTCTTGAGAATCTTTAGTAATTTCGATTCAAGTCCATTTGTAAATTACCATGCTTAGAGACAAAGGGGTCGTAAAACCCTCCAGCAATTGCAAACTCCCACTTGGAATTTCTTCCTTTCTCATTGAACAAGCCCATCTTGAAAGGCGGGGATCTTCTCCGACATGGACCCTCTGGGGTCTGCGGGTGTTTTGGGCCCTGGAGAAGTTTTGTCATGTCCTGACATTTGTGCTTTTTTCTGTTGCTAATAAACATTTTAATGACTATGTTTAGTAGCACCATAATCAGCACAAACTGGGCTACAATAATATTTGTGCAGCATGTATGTATGTGATTGTGTTCTTGAGAAAACAACATTTATGCATGCTTAGAGAAAAACTAAAAGTTTTAAGTCACTGAAATAAGGCCATAAAACAAATACAGAACATTTTGTTCACAAGACTTTTGAGAACTGAATCTTGAAGTCTAGAGTTTTTGCTTCAAAAATATGTGAAAATCATCTTACTCACTCACAGAAAACAATATATAGATTTAAATTTTCTAAGACACATTTTGTGTAGAAAAGGAATATGCGAGGGGGCGTGAATGGTCCTGTATAATGAGTGATTCACACCTGAGAAGACAAAGGACTGCATAATGAGCGGACCTATGAGTGTGGTGTGTGACTGAGAGGAAATTGCTACAAGAAAGAATGTGAGGAAAAAAATAAATGTATATATTTTTTGTTTGTAGCTTATTTAGAATATATATAACTATCACAACATTTTGGGAGTGTGTGCATCACATGGTCTTAGCTGTGGTCCCGGCTCTTGTGCGGGGCAGGGACAATCTCAGAGCCTGGAACATGTCAACCGTCAGTCTCTGGTTCCATGACCAAGTGGGTGCGTATTTGCTTGGCTCTCTTTGCAAAACAGGTTCTTTTGCACTGTTATTCTCACATCTGAAATAAAAAAGCAAGCATGCTTTTTACACAAACTACATTATTAACATTATTATGATGTTCACTGATACTAGTACTAATTGATCTAAACAAAGAACACAATTACCACATAGCAAAAATAATTTACCATACAGCAAATAAATCAAATGAAAGTAACATATGTAAAATAGTGAATGCACACAAAATTCTGAATGGAGTTGAAAACTGAAAGAGTGCCCCCTTCCTTTGAGAGATGCAGGAGAATGCAAGAGTGGTGTACTCCCCACAGTAACTTAGTATAGTATGCATACTTCATGAGAAACAATGCCAATTCTTACATTTTAACAATATCAACCACAAATAATATTACCACAAATTCTAGGAATAATAACATTACAATTACTATACTGTGCACTTCCTCAGTATGATTTTCCAGCGAACTCAAAACTGAACGACGTGCGTGTGCCTTTCTTGTGCAAGCTGCCGGTGATGCAGCCACAGTCCTAAAAAGAAAATGAAAACAGTTTCAAACATTTCAGAGTCATTACTCCATAAGACACGGGTATAACACATTCAAAACATTTACACCAGAGCAGATATTCATGAACAGAAGCTTAGGTACATTCATAAACACAAGCATGCTTTCTATGTAGGCCTATACAATCCAAAAACTAATTATAAACATATATAGCTATATTCGTGAACAGAGAATATCCTATCACAGTAAAGTTTTGACTAATCATTCTTACTGACATTAGGCTAGTGACATTATAACTCATATTACTTTTATATCATATTTCTGTCTGTTATAGAACATAAAAAAACATCCTGGCATCGTGACATTTAGATGCTGTGAATGAAACTCCATAATGTTTCACTTGATTATACATTCAGTCAGGAATTATAGTTTGGAGAAAGCCTAACTAGTAAAATGTGTACAAGTTAAGTGAAAACTAATACAAGTAGGTTAATAAAAAAAGACTTACTCATGTTTTTTCCTGAGGTAATCCAAAGATTCTTAAGGTGAATTCTGTCTTATTTTTATGTTTTTTTCCTCCTTTTCACCCCCCAGCGCGAATGCGAAAGTAACGCTGCTGCTTGTTTACTATGATGTGGGCGTTTACACGCCGCGCGCTTGACGTGGATGATTATAATATCAATAGCACTCAGCGCGTGGGTGTGGTCACATTAGAGATAATGAAGGTAGATGTGAAAGACTGGACATCGCGTTGGTTCTATATGGATTACTTTATCACAGAATATTTTCTTTTGATAAGACTTGCTTAGTTTAATAGTATACATGTCAAGCTTTCTATAGATATATATCTCATGTCTCTTTGTTGAGTATTTGCTGAGTTACAGATCATTTTAATGACGCGTTTCTAAATAAAGATTACGCACACCAAGGCGGCAGACAGCACACCCTGATTGTTTTCTTTATTTTATAAATGCACAAATTCTGTTGTTATTATGTGTGTATACAAATAAAAGTAGAACCTTTACAGATTCGATTGATGTATTGATCTCATCTGTAAGATCAAAACTGAAAGTGTAATATAAGTTATTTTCGGTGTGATCAGGAGAAGATACCACAAAACGCGTATCCGCGTTAATCGACCTCAAGAGGGTTAAGGACCTATCTCCAAAAATCCAAGTCCGGGGGTTGTTGGAATTTCAGAGGTGGTGAGAAAACGCTTCAGGATACTAAAGCATTGTGCCAGGCTTTGGCCTTGTCTTTCCATTTCAATCAAGATTCTCTGTCTCAAAACTGGTTCTTTCTCATCAACCAATTTCAGCAAGATCTTGGACCTTAATATTTGCATCAGGAATCTCTTTCAGACATAAGAGACTCGCAAGTATCAAACTTAGTCAATTTAATTGATGCATTAAGTATCAGTAACACCTTTTTACAAGGTGTGTTTGAACTAAGGATCTGACGTATCCCTCAGGTGTAGATCTGCTGAATATGCAAAATGTTCCATAAAATTCATTCTTTATGCATCTTTCTGTACTGAGTTAAACTTTAACCCTTTCCTATACCAAATGTATGTGTGTGTGTGTGTGTGTATGTGTGTTAGAACAAGGTTTGTGTGTATGTAGGATGTTAGACCAGTTTATGTGTTTATGTAGTATGTTAGACTAGTTTAAGTGTTTATGTAGTTAATAAAACCTTACTTGTATCACACTCGACGTGGTTCATTGTTTGCTCATAACTGGAGTCAATTAATCATGCAGATTTATGCTACAAGCTTTTGTAGAATTGTACAGGAAGAAAGTTATTTCCCTTAACCAGGAAAAATAACGTTCTTAGAATTGACAAGACCATTGACCCTGAGAGGTCAGCGAAATATTCTACAGGGAGCTAAATATGAATAATTAATTATAACTAGTTATGGTTAATTATTCATATTTCCTCATGAGCTGATTCGTTACAGAACTATTTTGAATATTTTGATTCAACATACACACATTACACATTAACATTTAAGGCTACAATGTGGCCATAACATTGCTTTCAGAAGCTGCATCTGAAGTGGCATTTAGGTGTTCAGAGGTTGGCCTGAATTTTTGGAAAATTGACTAATTAAATAATGCTATAAAGATGATATGTGAGTTTTTAAAACAATGAACATTAATGTTTTTTTAATTGAATATTGAAATGAAAAAGGTAATAAAAAATGTAGTGCTCACTGAATAATTGACTCACTTGACTTGTTCAAAAACATGGATTCATTCAGATTTTAATGTTTACTTTTGATTTCGTTTAAACCTATTGTCACCATTTGATGTTTTTTCTGAAAAACATTGGTATGATTATAAGGGATCATCTGTCTAATGATGTGTTTGATTGCTTGACTCACAACATTTGGTCAACTTTGGATGAAATGCTTTGTATCTATGAACTTACAGATATGAATTATGTTACCTTTTCACTGGTGATGCTGGGAAAGTTTGGTCTGTCGGCAGCATTCTCAATCCTTTACCCCGCTACTGCGGAGCTTTACCCCACTGTACTGAGGAACACGGCTTTAGGAACCTGCTCAATGGCGTCCAGAGTCGGCAGCATATTGGCACCATACTTCATCTACTTAGGTCACTAAACTCTAGTTTGTACAATCCATTCCTTCTAATCTCACAAATTCAGGATCTTCTGTTATTTATCTAGTTCCTCAAGTAAGGAAGAAGTTTAAATGTAAATGTAAAAAAATAATTTGAAAAATGTGCAGTCAAGCTATATGTCTATATTTTCATAATTTCTCAAACATGCCTATCAAAACAATTTGTTCAAGTGTCTCTTGTTGTTTTTTTGTGTATGTTGCAGGAGGTTATTACAGATCTTTGCCTTACATTTTAATCGGCAGTGTGAACATTCTCTCCGGGTTACTCAGTCTTCTGCTTCCAGAGAGTCTAGGATCACCTTTACCAGAGACTATCAGTCACATGCAGACAGTAGTTGGGTAAGAGCAGCGCCCTCTGCTGTTTGCTGTAGCATTAGCAGTACTCTATGCAATAGGCCGAATTTACTAAAAGTTTACATTTGGTACAGTGTTAATTTCATCAACGAAGACGACAACGAAAAATATTCATTAACAAAAATGTTTCTGTGACTAAGACAAGATATTGACGAGCTAAAACTAATATCTGATGATAAAAACTATAACTAAATTTATGCCGCGTCTTTGTTAACAAGCCGAGACAGGACTATAATGTTATTTGAGGACTACCGGATATTTAAAATACATCCTATAGGCTACTGTCTTGTTCTTCAAAATGTGCGTCCCCGTCATTGGATTGCAATCGGATAAGGGGCGTTTGCATATCTAGTCTCAGTATGGCAGCCGCAGTGGATGGATAGGCTACCAAAATGCGAAATAGCGATCTGAAACAATGGCCCGAAGGGGTAGGGATAAGGCGACCAGGGGCCTCATGCATAAAACTTTACATAGATTTCATCCTAAATGTGTGCGTATGCACAAAAGCCAGATTTTGCGTGTGTACAAAAGCTTTCAGATTTATAAAGCCATGCGTACACCAGAACCTGCGAAAAATTCCCTTTGTAATACCCAGTCAGCGGAAGACTGTGTGTACATGAATCTCCATCCCGTCTCCTTCTCAAAATAGCATATATGGAGCTTATAATGCCTAGTTTTAATATGCATAACGTCATCTGCATATCATTTTTGCATTTTGAGACATCACTATTCTAATTTATGCAATTTTCCTAAAAGGTAAACATATATTTTAGAATATTTATAGCCTATATTTTTATAGAAAGAGATAGTCCTTATTTTTTTGCAGTGTAAATAGCTGTCTGACTCACCTTGTCAATAACAAAACATTTTGAAAATAAAACGTGCATATGATACGTTTCCTTCAATGCAATCTTTTAAATATGGTTTGTCACAATATTGGGAAGAGCAGGAAAGGGGTTATCATTAGGCTGCTGTCTGTGCGCGACACCTGAGAACAGAGGTTATACTGTCATCAGACCAATGGACTGTTTAATCAACGAGCGCATCCTTATGTCTGTCGTTATCGTCTATATTCCAAAGCCATCAAACAGTCAACTTTACAAATATGATCATTATTATTTGCACAAAAGTATTTTCTCAGAACGTTTGTTTTACTATTTAGAACACAATTTAAAGCAGAATTGTCATACGCCAAGCAATCCTCGCTGTGATTAAAACATTTAATCACATAGCCTACCACAGGAAAACTGTTCGAAAGCAGCACATCCACTGCAAACATTTCTGTTTAAATTCATATAAAAATTTTATAATTTCTGGATAATAATTTCATGAAATTTCAGTGCTTAACTTCATTATTTAGAGTGTCATATTTAATCTAAATGTGTAGGCCTATGTCAAATGTAAAACAGACTTTAAAATTATTCTGTTGGCTTCCTTATTTTGCTCCCTCCAGTAAAAGAGAGTATACGCATGGTCTAGACTCTAGAGTGTCATACGGTGCGCACATATTTACGCCTAGTTTATTTTTTATAAATCCCGATATGTGCGTGGAAAATTGCGGAACGTTTATACATCAGGTCCCAGATGTCCCGTTTTCCCTGGGACTCACAATTCGTTGCCGATTAACTTAAAGTTAGTGATGTAGTGAAGGCGGGATGCGGAATCGCGCTGATAGAAGTGCTCTCTCTCGTGTACACTCCACTTCTTCAGTTCTCATATACAGCGCGCGATCAGTTCTCAGTGCTCAAATACACACACAGCAGTCCAAATGTCTATCGTGTAGAGTATCTCACGTAAATACAGTTGGTTATGGATTAAGTGAACATAAACAGGTGGGTGAAAACTGAACGTGTGTCAGTATTACATGCATGCCTTCCGTCTTAAAGGGACAGCATTCCTAATTAAGTACCTATCTGTGCAAGTGCCATTAATGTTAACCAACAAAAGATGTTAAACAAATATGTTAAGTAAACCTACTGTATCTAAAAAATGAGTTTAATTTGTATCTCTTTCGTATTTGTCTTATTGTCTTATTATGCTTCTTTTTTTAATTAAAAAGTATATATATATGAACAACTATCATTTTTATAAGTTGCTCCCTTTTCACTACTGTTAAAGGGATAGTTCACCCAAAAATGAAAATTGTCATAATTTATTCAAGTTTTTCCAAATTCAATCCTTGATTCAAATTTCTCATAAGCTTAATTGATTTGGTCTAAAGAGAGAAGAATTAATGAAATTTTTTTTAAGACTACATATAAATTAGCTACCAAAATAAATGTTGGTAACTGCAGTTTGACTAAAAGGAATGACTAAAAGTTGACAAAAATGCAATGACTTTTCGTTGACTAAAACTAGACTAAAACTATGAAAGACTCAGATGACTAAAACGTGATTAAGACTATTAAGCATTTTTTATCTCAAGATAAAGACTAAGACTAAATAAAAAATGATCAGCCGAATCAGTTTTTTTCTCTCTCAGTAATCAAGAACATTTTATTGTTTAATAGCTCTGACAGTTGTTACACTACAAAAAATTATTTTCTTAATATGTTTGTCTTGTTTTCTGTAAAAAATATCTATATATTCTTAAATCAAGATCTCCTTGAGAAGCAAAATGACTAAAGATATTAAGTCTTGTTTTCTGAAAATTTTTATTAGTATTTGCTTAAAACAAAAAATAATATCTGCTAATGAGGTAAGAAAAATTATCTTGTTTTCCCTTTTTTATCATGGTGCTATCTATAAATGTCATCTCCCCATCATGGCTCTATATTAAATATTATTCCCCCTCACTCTAACCTTCATGCTTCACTGTCAGGACAATGTATTGACCTATTTTATTACCATGTTCATGCGTTGGAAATCACAGCTGTACTCAATCATGTGTCAGTAATCACAGGTATATTTCATTCTGCTGAGTTTCTGCTTTGGGGCCTATATTTTCTATATTGTCTTTTAACAGTATTTGTTTTTGCTTGTGCACAAGAGAAAATACTCTACTTGCCAACTCAGAAATATTGCAAATATTGAGTGGTATTACAATTGTAAATAGTTTAACATTTTAGTGATATTGCACATTTTTGTTGTATACTGTAAATAATTATACTTTGTTTCAGGTTCAGAAAAAGACATTCTTCTAACAGTCCAACTGACGGAAATTGTGACGAGGAGCATGAGTCTGAACACTTCTAATGGACTGTTGAGAGGTTTTAAAAAGTATGTAATATTAAATCCTTCACTCCGAGGCTGTAACCTGTCTTGCCATTTGGGGGTTACATTCCAATGTAATGGTCCTTTTTGTTTCTCAGTGTAATACAGGCCCACATTTTAATAACCTTTCAAATAACTAATAACTTTTTATGTAAAACATAAAAGTTAATTTATGGAATAAGCTTTGGTCTTAAATATGATAAAGAGCCATGTACAGCATATAATACATTTTGGCCTTTGGCAAAACTTGCTATATATTCTCTCTCTCTCTCTCTCAAAACCGAGCTGTTATTGAGTGAAACAAAATGTTGAAAAATGAAATTAGATGGATATTGAAAAATAGTTAAACTAGAATTTATTGCAAAGTAATTTAAAAAAAATATTTTAGTTTAATAAACAATTCTGTCCTGATCATAATCTAAA
This sequence comes from Sinocyclocheilus anophthalmus, assembly GCA_018155175.1. NCBI lineage: Eukaryota > Metazoa > Chordata > Actinopteri > Cypriniformes > Cyprinidae > Sinocyclocheilus > Sinocyclocheilus anophthalmus. The sequence continues at coordinate 90,338 of JADLZN010004476.1, forward strand.
CCAAATGTTTTACCATGTTCTAGTTTATGTTTGAGAATGACAACTCTTCCACTATGTATTTTATAAATCATTTTCTTATGATAAATCAATTTACTGAAAGGCTATCAAGAAATTCTGGTTTGTTGTTTAGGTTTATTTGATTTATTGAAAATTTGCATTAATTCACAATTTTACACCTATAATTATTATTTTAATCACATTGACAAATACAAAATGCACAAATTAATAAATGTTTTTTTTAAATGTCATTTTAACAACATACAGAGCAATGTGAAGAATAAGGAGAACAGTTTGGCCATATCTGATCACCTCAATATGTCACTTTTCCATAAACTCTGGATTGCAAATTCCCTGTAAACTAACCATTATTGTACTACAGTATGTATTTTTAAACAATAAAAAGTGAAAAAAAACATTAAGATTCTGATTGTTTTACACTACATATATAAACAGTGCAAGCCATTTTCCTGCAGAGTTCAGCTCCAACCCTAATTAATCACACCTGAACCAGCTAAGCTTCCAGTGAGCTACTACAGACAGTGGCCCTCCAGGACCTGAGTTTGACATATGTGGACTATAAGGTTGAAAATTAAGATTTTTTAAATTTTGTTTTGGGAAAAGTGCTATACAAATACATTTGACTTGACCTTACCAGCCAGATGACAAGGAACACTCCTGCAGTCAGTTGTTGATGGACTAACCATGATGCTTACAGTTAAATCATGAGGCCCTTTCACACATACTCTGTCTGCAATGCGTATGCGGTGTGTTTTCTCTGTGCCATGTTAACAGGTTAGATGCACATGTGTCAGAGTTCGGTCCTGGAGAGTCACTGTCCTGCAGAGTGTAGCTCAACCAGCTCCAAAACACCTGCCTTAGACACATTTAGCTGATTAGACCTGTGCGATAATATAGATTATATTTTGTGGTGATACAAGCAGTTATATATTTGGTATATAGCATACATCATATTCTTATTAATCTTATTGTAGGTTTTGTTCAGTTTATACCATTTTTGTGTAGTGACAAACCTAAATACTTTTTGGTAATGTGTATCACTGACACTGTTATATTATGCATATAAAAGTCTAGACTGAAATTTAGACAAATTAAATATGATTTGACAGTTTTTTAAATAAATATCAAAAGTGTGCATCAAACCTGACATAATACATTTTATTAAGATAAATTATATTTGTAATTTCTTAGTCACATTTGTTATTGTACTGTTTTATGTATCTTTCTAAATTTTTGATTTATACTGAATGTTTTAAATTTATATTTCTTATGTTGTTTTATGTGAATTTTAGGGATTAAACAAAATCCAAAAATCGAAACAGAGTCTGATTTCGGTTGTACGTTGTCCTTCAATTCCTTCTGGCCACTTACTAGCTCTGTTCAGGCCTGGCCCCACGACCAGCGCCCGTCATCCATTCGTGCTTCTTGACCTTTAGATGAATTAAATTATTTATATTATCCTCTCTCATTTCTTCCTCCATTTTAAAGATATGGATAATCTTTTTAGATATTTATGTTACTATTAATGTAGTCTATCTCTTAAATGGCTGCTAGGGGTCTTTCTATGAGGGGTATCTTTTTGAGGGGTAGAGTTAAGTAGCTTAACTAACTTTAGATTCAGTTTCAATCATGAATCATAAAATGTCTCTTAGTATCATAATATGTTCTCCATCATTTATGTATCCATTTGCTGTCACTATATGAGCTTGTAGATGCTTTATTTAAATCTCGTTAATATATTTGTTTTTAATCTTCTTCAACATATTTATGTATTAATTTGCTGTCACTATATGAGCTTGTAGATGCTTTGTTATTTAAATCTCGTTAATATATTTGTTTTTAATCTTATCCATCATATTTATGTATCATTTGCTGTCACTTTATGAGCTTGAAGATGCTTAGGGTTAGGTTTTCATATTTGTTTTTCTACTCTCATTTTATTGCTGACTGTTTGCTTGTCTTCAATAATCGCTTGAGGTCATTTAGTGTGTGTGTGTGTGTGTGTGTGTGAGAGAATGTGTGTGAGAGTGAGTGTGTATGTGTGTGTGAGTGAGTGAGTGAGTGAGTGAGTGTACCTGGTATTTATCACATTATGGGGACCAAATGTCCCCACAAGGATAATACTAATAAATTTTGACCTTGTGGGGACATTTTTGAGGTCCCCATGAGGAAACAAGCTAATAAATCATGCAGAATGTGTTTTTTTGAGAAAGTAAAAAAAAACAAAGTTTCCTGTAAGGGGTAGGTTTAGGGGTAGGGTGTGTGTGTGTGTGTGTGTGTGTGTGTTTGCTCACAGGTTCGTATCAGATCTTCTCCACTGTTGTGGTTTCCAGGTTCTTTGTATTTTGGAGTGAACTGCTGCAAGAGAGGGAAACTCACACAATCCATCTCCATCTTTGGATCTGAAACACACAAGCAGCACAATGTGAATTCACTAGAATACTCTTGCGGAGAGACAACAATCACAATAATCTTCCAACGGTAAGAGCAGCTGATAATGTTAATGATATTCACCGGGATCTCTGGTCCAGTGCGCGTCAGCGGGCGTCTGGACGCATCTCCACCATAGCCCGAGCGTCCCGTTCATGCGGAACAGCGCATCGCTGATGCTCTTCTCGTCGAAGTCTGCGTCCAGAAACTCATCATGCAGCAAGCGCAGCTCCGAAGCGTTGGGCTCCGCGCGCACCGGCGGGCTCCAGTACCAGAACCAGTGCGGCAAGCCGACAGACAGCGACAGATACACAGAGGCCAGCACGCTCAGGACACCGGCGATCACCAGAGCCGTGGCGTACCGGTTATCCACCATCGTGCTTCGCTCTGCACTGACGCGTCCGTCTCGCTGCGTCTGCGTGCCCTATATTCCGCCCATCTGCTTCACGCCATCTGTCATTCTGAGAATAACACTCGGCGAAGAATTGCTCACAGTCAGAGTCTGTGGTTCAGTATCAGCGCGGGGATCAGAGTTCACGCGTTCAGATGCTAAAGGTGAAGCAGATGTGTTGATAAAATCCGCTTTCCTGTAGGATTTAGAGCCGGATTCATGGGTAATGTAGTTCACTACAAAAAACAGTATTCTTCTGATATGGCAGTCTAACCCTTTCAGACCTGAAAACAAAATAATAAATAAATAAATAATCCACATAATATTTGCTCTTCTCCAACATAGAAATGAGTCTAAAAAACAATATCTGTGCCAACTCATTTTTTTTATTAGATTTTTTTTTCATGGACGCCAGGACTGAAATATAAAACTCATATTTTTACCATACTTATGAACTAGAGTTTGTGTACTAGAGTTTAACTAGTTTTGAAGAAGCTGAAAAGAACACATATTGTAAGAATCAATGAGCAATGCAATATGAATGTAGAAAAAAAGGTAAGATGATATGAAGCCTCAAAAAAAGTTGTCTGATCCTTTTTGTTGGTTGCAGTCAGGGCCGCATTAAGACCTTACAGGGCCCCGGGGCTATGACTTACTGCAGGGGCCCCTATTACAAATAAAATATATTGTATATATAGCTTTAAATAGGATTTTTATACCATATAAAAATTCTTGATGCATTGAAATTTCATAATTCTTGTTACCAATTTCAATACTAAAAAAAAATAAAAAAATACTAAACTAAGTAAAAACAAGCTTATACTTAAGACAAGTAAACAGCCACAAGTTACAAAAATAGCATACTGACACACTAAAGCACGGAACTGAATAGAACATTATATGTATAAAATTAAATGTGCAAAATAAAAACTGAATAGTCTTCACTGTATAACTTCAAACCATACATTCATTCTTATTTATTTTACAAAAGTGATTTGGTCAAGGACAGTGAGTGATTTTCCTTCTATTGTTTGATTAACATCATTGACATAAATTTTAACAGCAGCAAAATTAGGCTGCTTTAGAGGAATAGCTCACCCAAAAATTAAAGGTCTGTTGTTGTTCTAAACCTGTATGAGTTTCCTTCTGCTGTTGTATACTGGTTAGGTTACCAGTATTGTTCTAAAAGTATATATTTAGAACAATACTGGTAACCTAACAGTTGCTGGGCCCCCATGACTTCCATAGTATGAAAAACAAAATACATTACTGGAGAAAACTTAACAGAAATTTTCTAGTTACGAACATTCTTCAAAATAACTTCTTTTATGTTCAACATAAGAAAGAAAATCATACAGGTTTAGAACAACTTGAGGCTAAGTAAATTATGACAATTTTAATTTTTTTGGGTGAACTATGTCTTTAAAATCTCATCATATTAGGATCTCACATAGTGTAACAGATCGGCCAGGCTCCACCACCACCCAATCACAACGATCCCTCTCACCTGAGTACTGAGCACCTGCACCTGTCACTAATCAAGCACCTCATTAACCAGCCTGCATAAAAGCACACACCTCAGACACCCTCACTGTCCGGTCTCGTGTACATGTAGAGGACTCAATGACTTTGCCACTACTGCCATTTTAATACTTCCTGCATTACTTAACTCCTGTGTTCCTCCTAGTGTCTCCTGCTCCTCCTAGTTCAAGAGCGCTGGGGGGTCTCCTCGTCTTACATTACAGCTCCTGAAAAGCCAAAGACTCGGATTCCCCCACTCATCATATCCTTCGAAGTATTCATCAACATAAAACTGCTTACCTCAAGCTTTTATTCCTTCCTCTTTCATCACTTCCACATTAAGCACACACAAACTACAACTGTTAAAGTGTGGTTCATCATGCTCTTTTTGTTTACCACTAACGCACGCTGATGACGTTTTTTCTTCTGTAGTAACGTGCATCGTATCGTAGGTCAATGGGTGTCTCATGTACATTATACATGCATGTTTACCCAAGGTGTATTAGATTCATGTCCGCAGTGTATCCGCAATAGTTTATAGGATTGTAAAATCGTTGCGGGTGTAGAATGCTTTAGGATAGATAGTTGTTTTGATCAAAGCTTGTGTCTCTAGAGAAGCAGACAGGGGAAAGGTCCGTGACCTGCAGGAGTCGACGCTGTGGCTTGAGCTCAAATCACGACACAGGCTGGTGCACCCGATCTCAGTACCGGTACAGGATGTTGTCATAGGGACTCTGGATAAAAACATTATCAAGCGGGTCAAATGTTTGCGTAGTATGTACCAGTGTTGTGAAGCGCCTTTTGAAATGTTAGTGTCCCTTTACATTATCATGAAGGTTTTTTTTTTTTTTTTTTTTTTTTGATATTTAAAATACTTTTGGTAGTAATGCAGGAGCCTCCATCCTCAAGCGCAGACCTGACTCATGAAGGTAGGCAAGAGCAATAAGGCACTTTCTGCAACTTTTAATAATTTTTTTTTTTTTCAATTCTATACTCGTATGGATTTTCTGTGCCCTCCAACCTTATAGTGGTTTGGCACCTCCATAGTCCCAGAGCTGAAGCTGCTGTCCGCTTCTCTTTGGCTGGACTGAGACCGTGATTCTACCAGAGGACATGACTTCACTTTCTTCCAGACCACACTAAACAAGTATGTTTGCTTTCTGTAATATCTTGAAATATATTTTTCTGTTTAAACAACTCCTTTTGTATTACAGATCCATTTTAACCTCACGTATACTTTTCCTCAGGTTAGCTGGGATCTTTGAGTTAGATCTTCGGTATTTACCTGAATAAGCCTCATGTCATCAAAGCTTTTTTGCCTCATTTGCACTTGGCCTTTGGAAATGTGGAGAATATTGGTTCAGTTACTTATGCCATTTAAAGAGCCGTATTCAACCAGACACGGATGCACTTCTCTCACCATGAACAGGTTTGCTTCTCTTAAATACCTAGAAATTTGCTCTCTATGCATCTCATTTGAGCTTGATTTGGTTCACATTTAACCCTAATGTCTCATACTGTCTTCCAGCTGAGCTGGGTGGCTTCTTAGATGAGTTGGATGTGCTCCTGTCCAGTTTCTGAATGGCAGCTTGCTTGTATTCTGAGACTGATGTAGGTGAGTCCTGCAGTTGTCTTTCTCCAAAATTAAGCTCTATTAGGCTTGTTTGGTATTTCAACTCCTGAAATATTGAGGTTTCTTCTATAAATTTCTAACTGATCAAATTAGACTCCTTATTGGGTTTTTTTTTTTTTAATGGGTTCAGCCATGTTCTCCAGCAAAGTTGTTGTGGATTGTCCATCCTTCAATTCAACTTTATCAGACCGTGTTAGGTTTAATGTGGAGCATAACCGACAGACAGGTGCAGATACAAAACCACAAGCTTAAATGTCAGAGACAGGGGTTCCCCCGAACACAGAGACAAGACAAATTAGGTGGAGAGATGACTTAATGTGCACACTAAAGCTGTAGAGATGGCTCATCCTTGGTGCGTTAACCAGTCAAAACTAACCGGTTTCTTCTGGTCTTATCAGTGCACTGTATTTAAAGTATTCTTAACCGTTTTAATTAATTTTAAATCAATTTATAAATCACTTCAAAGTTAATTTCTTGCTTTTATGATTATTTGATTATTTTAATTCCTTTTTGTGAAGCACTTTTTTTTAAATTACCATAGTGCATGAAGTGAACTATAAGAATAGACTTGCATTACCTTGCCTCAGTGTGGACGTATGTGTTGTAGTTTGCATGATTTATGCCCATTTATATTTAATTGTGCACATTTCATTTCAGTTCTTTTTTCTTTTTTCTTATTTTGTATTGTGTACTTGTGCACTCTGTGTGTGTACTTTTTCCTTTTGTATTCATTTAAAAAAAAAAATTCTATTGCATTTGTTGTTACATAGTGCATATCTATGCTTTTGTGCATTCTGTTAATTGGTGTTTCAATTTAATGTTGTACGTGTCTATTTTTGCTCTTATGTAGCCTTTGTGCTTGGTTTATACTACTTTTAATTTGCATATTTCTTTTTTTGTTTTGCACTTCTCACACCATTTGTTTTATGGCTGTCTGTGCAGGTAGTGTTGTAAGCTCTGTAGTTTAAGCCATGTTGATTTAAGGTTCTGTTTTGGTCATAGTATCTGCCCCTCTATAAGCACTGCCTTTGCTTTCAGGTATGTTTGAGATCCTTATGCTCTGTTCTATGTGTCCTCTAAGGTCTGTCCACTCAGCTGTTCCTCCAGGGGCCTTTATCAACTGGCATGCTAAGATGTTGCAGATCTGTTGGCTCCCCAGATGCTCGTCATATCGCTGGAACTCCTAATTCCTCCTTGCTGCTCTCTCTCTGGAAGGCTGGAACCTCCAGCTTGGAATGTCCTCTATGCCTACTGACTTGACATTAGCTCACAACTGTCAAACCGAACTTGGTGCTTTACTTTTTCTCCCTTGGGGTCATTATACCAGTGGTTCCTGGACTTTAGTGTTCCACACAGTGCAGCCCGTCCTTCTGTTTGTTTCAATGCACTGTGCAAACTTTGCAGAGTCTGTTTATCTGGTAAGACTACAGAGTAGTAACTTGCAACACGTATCTGTACTGATGTCCCTGTGCAGTTGTGTTGCTTTTATGACTTTTAAAATGGAAGTAATTTTTGAATAAAAGCCATTAAGTAATGAATGTGAACTTTTTTTTTTTTTTTTTTTGGAACCTGTCTAGGTGAGTAGGGTTTGAGTTCGGGTTGAGTTAGGGTTTTGAGTTAGGGTTGAGTTAGGGTTGAGTTAGGGTTGAGTTAGGGTTGGGTTAGGGTTGAGTTAGGGTTGAGTTAGGGTTGAGTTAGGGTTGAGTTAGGGTTGAGTTAGGGTTGAGTTAGGGTTGAGTTAGGGTTGAGTTAGGGTTGAGTTAGGGTTAGGGTTAGGGTTAGGGTTAGGGTGTAGGGTTAGGGTTAGGGTTAGGGGTTAGGGTTAGGGTTAGGGTAGGGTTATGGTTAGGGTGAGGGTTAGGGTTAGGGTTAGGGTTAGGGTTAGTTAGGGGTTAGTTGGGTTGGGGTTAGGTGAGGGTTAGGGTTAGGGTTAGTTAGGGTTAGGGTTAGGGTTAGGGTTCGGGTTAGGGTTAGGGTTAGGGTTAGTTAGGGTTAGGGTTAGGGTTAGGGTTAGGGCTAGGTTGGTTAGGTTAGGGTTAGGGTTAGGCGTAGGTAGGGTTAGGGTTAGGGTTAGGGTAGGGTTAGGGTTTGGTTAGGGTTAGGGTTAGGGTTAGGGTTGGGTTTAGGGTTTGGTTAGGGTTAGGTTAGGTTAGGTTAAGGTTAGGGTTAGGTTAGGGTTAGGGTTAGGGGTAGGTTAGGGTTAGGGTTTGGGCTTGGTAGGGGTTAGGTTAGGGTTAGGGTTAGGTTAGGGTAGGGTAGGGTTAGGTTAGGTTAGGTTAGGTAGGGTTAGGGTTAGGGTTAGGGTGGGTTAGGGTTAGGGTTAGGTTAGGATAGGTTAGGTTAGGGTTAGGTTAGGTATAGGGTTAGGTTAGGGTTAGGGTTAGGGTTAGGGTTGGGTTGAGGGTTAGGGGTTAGGGTTAGGGTAGGTTAGGGTGAGGTTAGGGTTAGGTTAGGGTTAGGGTTAGGGTTGGGGTTAGGTTTAGGGTTAGGGTGAGGTTAGGGTGAGGTTAGGGTTAGGGTAGGGTTAGGGTTAGGTAGGGTTAGGGGTAGGGTTAGGGTTAGGTGAGGGGTAGGTTAGGGTTAGGTTAGGGTTAGGGTTAGGGTTAGGGTTAGGGTTTAGGTTAGGGTTAGTTAGGTTAGGGTTAGGGTTACGGTTAGGCGACCCCTAGGGTACCTACGGTTGGTCCTCAGGGTTCCCACGGGTAGGGTTTGGGGTAGGGTAGGGTTAGGGTTAGGGTTAGGTTAGTGGTTAGGTAGGTTAGGGTTAGGTTAGGGTTAGGGTTAGGGTTAGGTTCGGGTTCGGGTTAGGGTCTCCTACGGGTTCTAGGGTTAGGGTTAGGCCCCCGCCTCCCTAGGGTAGGGTTCCCCCCCTAGGTCGACCGGGCCACCGCGGTGAGGTTAGGGTTCGGGTTAGGTTAGGTTAGGGTTAGGGTTAGGGTTAGGGTTAGGGTTCGGGTTAGGTTAGGGTTAGGTTAGGTTCGGGTTAGGTTAGGGTTAGGTTCGGGGGTCGGTTCGGGGGGTTTTTTTCGGTCGGGTTCGGGTTCGGTTTCGGTTCGGGGTGGGTTCGGTCGGGTTCGGGTTCTTCGGGTTCGGGTTCGGGTTCGGTTCGGGTAGGGTTAGGGTTCGGGGTCGGGTTCGGGTTCGGGTTCGGGGGTTGGTTCGGTTCGGGTTAGGGTTTCGGGTTCGGGTTTCGGTTAGGTTCGGTTGGGGTCGGGTTCGGTTCGGGCTTCGTTTCGGGTAGGTTCGGTTCGGGTTCGGTCGGGGTTAGGTTATTAGGTTCGGGTTAGGGTTAGGTTCGTTAGGTTCGGTTCGGGTTCGGGTTCGGTCGGTTCGGGTTTCGGTAGGTCGGGTTTGGGGTTAGGGTTAGGGTTAGGGTTTGTGTTAGGGTTAGGGTTGGGGTTGGGTTCGGGTTAGGGTTAGGGTTCGGGTTAGGTTAGGTTAGGGTTAGGTTAAGTTAGGGTTAGGTTAGGGTTAGGGTCGTTCGGGTGCGGGTTCGGTTGGGGTTCGGGTTCGTTCGGGTAGGGTTCGTTCGGGTTGGTTAGGGTAGGGTTCGGGTTAGGTTCGGGTTTCGGGTTCGGGTTGGGTTCGGGTTCGGGTTCGGTTCGGTTCGGGTTTCGGGTTCGGTTCGGGTTAGGGTCGGGTTCGGGTTAGGTTTTCGGGTTCGGGTTCG
>JADLZN010004476.1:105000-107500 GCA_018155175.1 Sinocyclocheilus anophthalmus
GTTCGGGTTCGGGTTCGGGTTCGGGTTCGGGTTCGGGTTCGGGGTCGGGTTTATAGGGTTCGGGTTCGGCGTTAGGGTTCGGGTAGGGGTCGGGTTCGGTTCGGGTGGGGTAGGGTTCGGGTTCGGGTCGGTCGGGTCGGGTTCGGGTTCGGGTTGGGTTAGTTTGGGTTTGGGTTTGGGTTTGGGGTTAGGGTTAGGGTTAGGGTTTGTTAGGGTTAGGGTTAGGGTTAGGTTCGGGTTCGGGTTGGGTTGGGCGGTCAGGGTTCGGGTTGGTCGGGTTCGGGTTCGGGTTGGTTCGGGTCGGGTTTAGGGGTTCGGTTAGGTTAGGGTTCGGTTCGGTTCGGTTAGGTTTCGGGTTAGGGTTTTCGGGTGGGTTCGGGTTCGGTTCGGGTTCGGTTCGGTTCGGTTAGGTTAGGGTTCGGGTTCGGGTTCGGTTCGGGTAGGGTTTCGGGTTCGGGTTCGGGTCGGTTCGGTTGGGTTTCGGGTTGGGTTCGGTTCGGGTAGGGTTTCGGGTTCGGGTCGGTTCGGTAGGTCGGTCTCGGGTTCGGTTCGGGTCGGGTTCGGTTCGGGTTCGGGTTCGGGTCGGGTTTTTTTTTTTTCGGGTTCGGGTTCGGTTTCGGGTAGGGTCGGTTCGGTCGGTCGGGTTCGGTCGGGTCTGTTAGGTTCGGGTTAGGTTCGGTCGGGTTCGGGTTCGGGTTGGTAGGGGTTCGGGGTCGGTTCGGTTGGGTTCGGGGTAGGGGTTCGGGTTTCGGGTCGGGTTGGGTTGGGTTCGGGGCTTTTCGGGGTTAGGTAGGGGCGGTTCGGTTCGGTAGGGTTAGGGGTAGGGTTAGGGTTCGGGTTAGGGTTCGGGTGAGGGGTTGGGTTAGGGTTAGGGTTAGGTAGGGTAGGTTAGGGTTAGGGTTAGGTTAGGATAGGTTAGGTTAGGGTTAGGTTAGGGTTTAGGGTTAGGTTAGGTTAGGGGTTTCGGGTCGGGGTTCGGTTGGGTTCGGTAGGGTTGGGTTCGGGTTCGGTTCGGTTCGGTTGGGTTAGGGTTCGGGTAGGGTTCGGGTTGGTAGGTTAGGGTTAGGGTTAGGGTTCGGTTAGGGGTAGGGTTAGGGTTCGGTAGGTTCGGGTATGTCTTCGGGTTAGGGTTTCGGTTGGTTCGGGTCGGGTTCGGGTTCGGGTTCGGGTTCGGGTTCGGGTTCGGGTTCGGGTTCGGGTTCGGGTTCGGGTTCGGGTTCGGGTTCGGGTTCGGGTTCGGGTTCGGGTTCGGGTTCGGGTTCGGGTTCGGGTTCGGGTTCGGGTTCGGGTTCGGGTTCGGGTTCGGGTTCGGGTTCGGGTTCGGGTTCGGGTTCGGGTTCGGGTTCGGGTTCGGGTTCGGGTTCGGGTTCGGGTTCGGGTTCGGGTTCGGGTTCGGGTTCGGGTTAGGTTAGGGTTCGTGGTTCGGGTTAGGGTTCGGGTTAGGGTTAGGTTAGGTTAGGTTAGGGTTAGGGTAGGTTAGGGCGGTTAGTTCGGGTTCGGGTTCGGGTTCGGGTTCGGGTTCGGGTTCGGGTTCGGGTTCGGGTTCGGGTTCGGGTTCGGGTTCGGGTTCGGGTTCGGGTTCGGGTTCGGGTTCGGGTTCGGGTTCGGGTTCGGGTTCGGGTTCGGGTTCGGGTTCGGGTTCGGGTTCGGGTTCGGGTTCGGGTTCGGGTTCGGGTTAGGTTAGGGTTTCGGGTTAGGTTCGGGTCGGGTTTGGTTCGGGGTTCGGGTTCGGGTTCGGTTCGGTTCGGTTAGGGTTAGGTTAGGTTCGGTTAGGGTTAGGGTTAGGGTTAGGTAAGGTTAGGTTAGGTTAGGTTAGGGTTAGGGTTAGGGTAGGGTTAGGGTAGGTTAGGTTAGGGTTCGGTTAGGGTTAGGGTTAGGGTTAGGTTAGGGTTAGGTAGGGGTTGGGGTAGGGTTAGGGTAGGGTAGGGTAGGGTAGGGTTAGGGTTAGGTTAGGTTATGGTTAGGTTAGGTTAGGTTAGGTTAGAGTTAGGTTAGGGTTAGGGTTAGGGTTCGGGTTAGGGTGAGGGTTAGGGTTAGGTAGGGTTAGGGTAGGGTTAGGGTTAGAGTTAGGGTTAGAGTTAGGGTTAGGGTTAGATTAGGGTTAGTTAGAGGTTAGGGTTAGGGTTAGGGTTAGTTAGGGTTAGTTAGGTTAGGGTTAGGGTTAGTTAGAGTTAGGTTAGGTTAGGTTAGGTTAGTTAGGTTAGGTTAGGTTAGGTTAGGGTTAGGTTAGGTTAGGTTAGGGTAGGTTAGGGTTAGGTTAGGTTAGGTATAGTTAGGGTTAGGGTTAGGTTAGGTATAGGGTTAGGTTAGGTTAGGTTAGGTAAGGTTAGGTTAGGTTAGGTTAGGTTAAGGTTAGGGTTAGGGTTAGGTTAGGTAGGGTTAGGGTTAGGGTTAGGTTCGGGTTTAGGGTTAGGGTTAGGGTTAGGTTTTAGGGGTTAGGTTAGGTTAGGGTTAGGTTCGGGTTAGGGTTCGGGGGTTCGGGTTAGGTTGGGTTTAGGGT